>RJWT010014998.1:0-20698 GCA_004365215.1 Cuniculus paca
TGGCTTTTCCTTGTCTTCCTGGGTCCTGCACGATCTGCCCACATTATAATTATTTCTAAAACCCTGGTAGAAGAGAAGCAAGGTTTGAAGCTAGTCTGTGGGAAATTACTTCCTATCAGTTGCAACTGTGAACTTATTTTATTAATTAATTTATTATTTGTGGCTGGACATCGAACCCAGAGTCTTGCATATACTAGACACATACTCTACCGCTAAGTTACAATCTCAACCCCAGACCATTTAATTTTCATTGAGCCCTAGTCAGATGAAGTTCTCTCCCATTGGGAATAGATATACATTTAGTAGCATATTACTGTGTTTTTGTACTATATAATAAAATTATTTTCCATAGATTTGCACATAAAGTTGACAGAAATTATTCTAACATCCAGAAATAATAAATAGACTCTTGGATTGTTCAATGATCTAATCAGTGAAGAAGAACAAGTTACATAAACATATTCAAAAAGTATATAAATTACTATATGGGAAGAACATTTATTTTAGGAAGGATTTTATGGGGGCTGGGGAACTGTAGCTCAATAGTAACTGTATGTTTAACATGCATTAAAGGCTCAATTCAACTCCCAGCATATATCTAGCATCTATCTCAGTGCACCTCTACAAGGAGAACATTTATAACAACTTAGCTAATAGTGAATGCCTTAAGTTTAAAGCATATTTAAGATTAGTTGCTGTACAACAAAAAAAAATTAGAAGTGCTCTGAAATCTTATACTTTATATATAATAAAAACTTGTAGAAATTTTCTAAAATTAACTATGATCTTAATTATTTATGTAATGATGCCAGTAATGAGTTATAAAGCTCACAGATACTTTTCTAAATTATTAACAAAACACAACTGGATGCACACCAGTAATCCCACCACTTGGGAGGCTGAGGCAGGAGGATCGCTGAGAGTTTGAAGCCAGCCAGGATTGCACAGTGATTTCAAGAAAGACTGATTTATTTTTATAATGTCCTGATAGGAAATAGCACAAAATCTTTGTCCTATAGAGAGGTAATCTAAGGTATAGAGTCAAAAACTGAAGGAAAAGTTAGGTAGGACTGTCAGGAAAGTTGAATAACAGAAATAGAGTAGTTCATTTTTGTTTTGTTTTGTTTTGTATCTTTATGATTATTGTGGCATTTTAAGTATTTTTAAATATGCCATTTATCTCATTTTTGTAGAAATAATTTTGTCTTTTTTCTTTTAAAAAGCCTCTAAAATAATGAGTGTCAGTTACTGTCATGGTTTAGAACTAAAATGTCCCCCAAAGTCTCGTGTTTGGAGATGAAGCCTGATTGGAAGAGGCAGGTGGGTCACTAGGGCTGTGACCTGGAAGGCTGCATTCTTTTTCCTGGCTCTACCCTGCTCTCCCTGCTTCCTGGGTGCCATGGGTTGAACAGGTTCCCCCCACCATGCCCTTCCACCTTGCAGTCCCTGCGCCTGACTGAATCCACTGAAACCATGAGCCAAATCAGCCCCCTCCTCCTTTAAGTTGTGGGTGTTAGATATTTTGCCCCAGTGACATGAAAGCTAACTAATATAGATGCCAAAAGCAATAAATTACTAAGAAAAGAAAATCCTGAATCCATCTCTGCTTCTTCTCACCCCACCTCTCAATTGATTAAACCATTATTTAGGTTTTCAAGCACATACCACACACAATAAAGTACAAATAAAATTAAATTTCTAAAATGGACAAAATGAACTAAAATGGAGTTAGTCATATTCTCCATCTCTCCTTAAGAGCACAGAGATCCTGATTTCCCTTTGGTGGTGAACAGAGGTTGTGGGTTGTGTATAGAACAGACTTAAGAACAGGGTCCTGAGCTGGTGATATAGCTCAGTGGTAGAGTGCTTCCCCAACATGCACAAGGCCCTGAGTTCAATCCCAAAGACCATCAACAAAGAAAAAAAAAAAACAAGAAAAGAAAAGAACAGAACAGGGCTCTGGAATTCAAAAGCCTTCCCAGATTTGTAAAGTTAAAAAAGAAACAGAATGCAAATCACTGCTTCTCTTTTTAAGCTGAAGTAACAAAACACCACGAATGAGGAGGCTGGGACATCCAAGATCAAGAGTGTAGCAGACCCATGTCTGGTGAGAGCCACTTCCTTGTTCATGGTAGTGCCTCCTCTGGGTCCTCATGTGATAGAAGAACTGAGGAAAGTTTTCAGATGGCTTTTATAAAGGTGCTAACCACAGTCATGAGGGTGGGGCCTAAATAGTCATTTCCCAAAGGCCACCTTCCCTATAGTATCGCTTCAGGGGTGAGAATTTCAGCATACAAACTTTGGGGGTCAGAAATATTCAAACCATAGCACTCTTGTTTAAAGTAAGGAGAAAATCAATTTGCAATATCTTGGGTTTAAATCCTGTCTTAGATACTTTTTTCATTGCTGATACAAAATTCCTGACACCCAAAGTTAAAGGAGGAAAGGTTTATTTACCTCACAGTTTGTAGGGGTTTCAGTGCGTAACTGGCTGGCACTAAGGCAGGGTAGCCTGGCAGAGGAGCATCATCGAGGAGAAAGCTCACGGTGGGGGGAAGGTAGCCATTTCTATCCCTTATATCTTATCCAGGCTACTTAGGGTGGGGGGGATAGCACACACACCGTTAATCCTGGCCACTTTGGTCCTAGAATTGCACCGTGAATCAGTTACACACTCTAGATCCAGACCTCTGAAAAAGACCACATAAGGTTTTGGGAGGGATACCTAGACACGAACCATAAAAAATCCTTGTCACAATACTTAAGTAGTTTTTGACTATGAACTGCACAATCCTTGACTTATAAATTTACAAAATTAGGCAGAATCGTATCTTTTTAGAGGTTTTTGTGAAAATGAAATACCACTTCTGAAATTAAATGAAGCTATAAAAATAAAATGCATGAAGAGTAAATGTGCTCAATAATAGATGCTGTGAAAATGCATAAGCTTCCTTTTGAAATATATAGAGCAAAATATCAATATACGCAAAGAATGTAAATTTACTCTGGTTATCAGTCCCAGTGATTTTTTTCTTACAATGCCAGTGAATCTGCAGAGATTATTTGGATTATGTTTCATCTTTCTGCCTTCCCCTAAAGCCACTACTAAATAGGGCAATGATGTGTGGGTGCAATTTACAGAAGGAGAAATAAAAATGTCTGGTGACATAGCAAGAGTTATTTAACATACACGGTAATCAAACACAAAGTAAACAGTCAGGTACCATGTCATCTCTCGGTTGGGCAAACAGCAAAAAGGCTGAGTATGCCCACTTGCTGTTGATCAGGAGGAAGGAAAAGGTTATACTCATAAGACTAGACAGTTGGAGTTTAAGTTGCTATGCTGTTTTGGAGGCCGATTTAAAAGCAGACTTCCCCAAACGTGTAAACATACTTACCCTGCATTTAAAACCAAATACGCCCACTGCATGACTTAGTAACTCCACTCCTGTTTTACATTTGAAAAACGAGGGAAAACAGAAGACCTATACCAGAGTATTCATGGTAACTTTATCGTATTTGCCCAAATGTGTATCAAAATAAAATGAATCAATAAATTATTCGACATTGAAAATAAAACACTACACTGAAATGAAAAGACTGAGCTTCTGGTATACACCCCAGCTGGAGCAATCTGACACATGTTATGTTGAATGAGACAAACCAGAAACAAATACACACCCTATAATTCCATTTATACCAGGCTCAAAAGCATAATGTAAATGCTGGGTAGAAAAGTGTATAAGGGAGCGTCTTGGAGTAAAAATGTTTACTATGTAGATCTGGGTAGTGGTTATAAGTATACATACATCATATATATGATGTTATATGTACTAACTATAATTACATATTATTTACAATCAAACTCGCTGTGTCCTTAAGATTTATTCACTTTTCTGTATATATATTATACTTAAATTCAAAAATTCAAAGGAAACAATCCTCTATAGCTTAGTAATCATGTTTTCACCTAAGGCCAAGGAGGAGTAAAAAAAAGGCTCACAAGTAAGAATGATTATCAGAGTATTGTTTATATTATAATAGCAAAAATCTGGGGAAAGCCTAGAAGTAAGGAGGTAGCTAAATAAATTATGAGGAAAAGATACTGTACTGTCATTAAATAAGATCAGATAAAAAACATGGAAAGGTGCTCATAATGTAATGTTTGAAAGCATAGGTCAAACAAATGATATTTAAAATTTAGTACTGTGTTTGGTTAAAATATTATGTGTGTGTATCCATAAAATGGTACATGTTATATAACTTATGTACGTATCATGCTTATGATAAGAAATGGGATCATAAGTGGTTTTTCTTTGCTTTCTCTTGTTTTAAACTGTCTGACACCCCATAAGAACTTCAGGACTGGGGGTATAGCTCAGTGGCACAGCACTTGCCCGGCAAGGGCAAGGTCATGAGTTTGATCTCCAGTACCCCCCCAAAAAAATTTCATAAATATTAGCCATTACACTACTCTGGGACATGGCTAACACACCCATGTCTACCAGCACTGGTTTCTTGCCTTGCCTTGCCTTTTCCTTTTTCTTTTCTTTTCAGATCTCAGCAGAACTGGTAATCACTTTTTTCTTTAAGGTATGACTAAAACACTGCTGAGAGGGAGTGACAGCTATCTTAGGTCTTCTTCATCCAGTTGTCTGAAAGGTCTCACCTAAATCAAGGACATTCATTCTGAGAGCCAGGTCTCAGGATTCTCCTATGGATACATCAAATTCCAATTGTCATAGAAACCCACAGGGCACAATTGTAAATGTTCTTCAGAGAAGCCCTAGAGCTCGAGTTCTGTGTTCTTTATCCCTGAGACCTGTGTAGAAGAAGGAAGTTAGGGGATGGCTGAATGGTTTCCATTATCAGATTTTCTTCCCACAACCCACTATAAGGTCGTCACACATTTATGTTTTGGTTTCATTTTTTCCCATTTTGTCTCCTCTTTGCCTTATTTCTGTTTTCCTTGTTTTTCATTTTCGTTTGTACACGTTTCTAACATTTTCATGCCCACAGCCACTTCTGTGCTCTCTTCTCTGCACCAACCCGCCCCCACCTCTTCTCCTTTCTCCTCCTTCCTTCCCTTTCTCTTCCTCTTCATCTCTCTTGAGACAGGTCTAGTGGCCTGGTTGCCATCTGCTGCCTTTTTTTTTTTTATGAGGTTGAGATCAGATGGCATCTAATCGATCGTCATGGTCTCCATGGTTACCAGGGTGACAGAGTACTTGGGAGAGACACATTCTCAAGCCTGGGGCTGTCAGACCATTCCTGAGAGAGGGGAAAGAAAATAAAACCTCTTCTATCATATTTGCACATTTACATCTTTCTCAGATGCAACAAAAGAGACTCTATGTTTTACATAGGTACCTAGTGACTTGAGGTCAGGGAATGCAGGGGGGCATTTTTTTTTCTATTTAAAACACACACACAGAGAGAGAGAGAGAAGTAAAGGTTCTTTAAAACCTTAGAGCCAACCCACTCCATACAAACAGACCATCACCTTTTTTTCTTTCCCTTTTTAATAGTTGGGAATTAGTTTAATCATTCTAATGAGTTGTTATTCTTCCAATAAATCACAACGCAATTCTAAAACTGACAATTGACAACTATTTGCTTCAGAAAAAGAAACAGCCTCTTCAAAATTACCAATACTTAACAATGTGATTAGGATCAAGGGTAAATTTACTCTTAATTTTTCTTTACTCAAGAATCATTTGTAACACAGGAAGCCATTTTCCCAGGAAAGAACAGCCACATATGAAATATAAACAAAATGAGCCTATTCTTAATGCAAGGGTGTTGTCTGGGCATGACCATAACTGTAACGCCGTAAGGCCTCCAGGCTGGCCAACTGGGCAAATGTGTACCCAGGCTTCATTACAATAAAACATGATGGTGTTGACAGTCTGGCTCTGGTTGAAAAAGACGTGAGAAATACCTTGGTATTGAGAATATATGATGAATAAAATAAAGGCCACATTTTTGGAGTAACTCAGAGGCAAGAAAACAATCAATCATTGTATCATTAAATAAAGCTAAAACCAAAAAAATACTACCTTTGATTTCCTCACACACTTTTAATGCTAGGCACAGATTACTGGGAGCTATAGGGTGCTTTGCTTTCTTTTCTGGTACCACATTATGCTTCATAACATTTATTAGAAATTCTACTTTTTGCCTTTAGTGGAGAAAACCAAATTTAACAATTATGACTCGGGTTCAGGCCTGCCTGTCAGCAACTTCATTTAAAGAAAAAAAAATATGACCACAAATGATGGGCAGTGCTCCCTGTTTCTCTCCCTCCCTCTCTCTCTCCTTTCCTTCTGTCAGCCCTCCCCTCTGTCTTTCCTTCCTTGTCTCTGATTTCCCTTCAGCCCTCCTACCTCTCCTTCTGTACAGTATCTTAGTACGATTCAGACATATTCATCTGCAGCGCCTTTGGCCGTTGAGCAAATATCACACTGATATTTGAAATAGAAATGATGCCATCAATTGGAGGGGAGGCTTTAACATAAAGGGAAATAATTTATCATGGTCACAAATCCTTTTATTCTTCATGCCTCTACACTTCTGTTAATGCCTAAATTTCCCTGCCTCTCTGCAGTCCCTTCAATCCTCCTCTTCCTCCTAGCTGGTCATCTCCATCATAGGATGGGCAGGGGAACTGTTTTATTTAAATTTCCCTCAAATTACTCATCACAGAGATCCTAACTCCTAGAGTTCTTTTGGTCTACACCTCTCATTTAGGACACAACCTCTAGTGGCCTATATAACCTTAGTTAAACTTTAGCTTATCTATTTGTCACAAGTGTCACCACCCCTCATTTAAATAAGCTCCAGAGAGTAGAGTCTGTGTCCCTGTCTTCTGAGCTCCCCATTACTTTGTACACGGTTAGCCCTCACAAAATGTTTGCTGAGGATAACAGTGGCCTGTGACACCTAGCAGGCAACACACAGCTGGCTTTCCTATTTATGACCGGGGCCATATTCATTAGCATTTCTTCCTCTGTAGTGCTTCGACTGCTTTTTCATTTAAATCATTATTTTAAAATACTTTTTATTAGTTCATTTGTAGTACATGATGATTAAATTATTGCGGGAAAGTTTGTACATGTACATAACACATCTTAATTCTTTTGCTCATCCCATTCCCCTCCCATCCCTCCCTGCTCCCTCCAACTCCCGGGAGTTCTTCGACTTTGTGTCAGCTTGCCTTCCTTGTCCGCTACACTCTTGTGCACAAGCATGCTTCGGGAGAAGGTGGGTTCCACCTTGGAATGAAATGAGTCGTTTGCTCCCTTCAGGACAACTGCCACAGCATGGTGTCAAGTCGCGCTAGCCTTCCACAAATTGAGTTTGTCAGTGCTCAGCCACACAGCTGAGTGAAATGTTGTGTGATGCGGGCTGTCTCCTGGGAGAGAGGAACTGGCATAAACCACATCCTAATGGGATCCAGAAACAAAGAAGCGTGAATGAAGTGTTAATTGCATTCATAAAGACATTAACAAAGGAATTAAAATGGCAGAAGCTTCCATCCTCCACTCAGAATTCATGAGAAAAGAATGTTTTAACAATAATTATTAAAGTTTATTGCTTACCCACTGCTGAGATAACGCTCAATAAATATTAACTTTTCAAAGAGCGAATATTTTGTGTCCCTCATCTTGAGTATATTAGCTCTGCTCTTCTTCTTACTTTTGTATGATTTAAGTTTGTAAAGAACCAAGAGGCATTTTCAATGCTGCTTCATTAACTGTAAGGATGTTGGTTAACAGTTTGAACCTAATCAATCCTACAGTTCTTATTAGGCAAAATGCTCATTATCTGGGAGATTTTTTTTTCTTTTTTAGTAAAATTACAAGCCAGGGGCTTCTTTCACAGTCCTTTTTGAATATTCCCGAGATAATCTACAATGCGGGCAACCTGGGAATCCCTCCGTGCCCTTTGGCAGGGCCCCCAGCTGCTGACAGCACGGCTAAGCTGGCTAAAGGTCAGGAGGCTGCGTCTGACTGAGCATAGATCACTAGATGAATACTGCGCCTGCTTAATGAAGTCAAGGCCGTGGTTTGGGGGCCTTTTATGGTCCTTCATGTTGCACTCAATTTCACCTTCACACACCACACCACTAATCCCAGCCAATCATTTTGCGTCATTGTGCAACTGGTGACAAAGGGACGAGATAAAAGTAAATGAGTCTCATCTAGAAGCTGGTGACTGGAAATCTCTGTGCCTACAACAGAAATGGAACTAAATACTGTGTTCACACAGTGCGTTGTGCAATGTGTACACCCTCTACGAGATACACAGAACAACTATTCCTACCTGCTCTGCACATAAGGAAAGGAAAACTCAAAACCATGAGGAAAGTGCCAGGATTAGCATTCAGGTGTTTCTGATTGTGTGATTGCTCTTTCTGCCACTAGAGTCTACCTCTCTCAGGATCTCACTCGATTCTCGTAAGAACCCTACGAAGGAAGATGGGCTGTATAAACAAGCAGCTCGATTTTTTTCCTGGAGGCATGGTAATGCAATCAGAGGAGCAGGTACTCCGGCCCATTCCCAGAATTTGGCAGAATCCCTCCCTTACCTAAAAAACCATATTTTTCAACCTTGTGTAAATTGATAATATTCACCAACGTGGCATCCACCTGATGGTGACAAATTTAAAAGTGACAAATTCTAATGAGTTGTATGTGTCTGGCTGATCAGCACAGACTCAGTCAGCTAAGGGAACCAGCAGTCCACGTTCAGCGTCTCGGGAGGGTTCGTTCCCTCTGGATGCTTCTAACTCTGTTGCAGACGCTGACAGCATTTCCTCCCAGACATAGCCTCTATGCTAAATCTGCAGACATCATAAAATTTCTGGATTATATTCTGTTTTTCAGTTAGTTGGGCATAGTCTCATATACATTACCATACACTCAAGATTTTTTTTTATATTTCTTATTAGAAATCAATTACAATACTAGACTGTAATTTTCAATTAATGGCAAGTTTAACTCCAGTGTAGACATGCCACTAAGTTGTTTGGTAATCTTTTTCAAAACAGAATTCTAACTTAATTCTAGAGGCTATTATTATTATCTGCATTTACTTTACATTTTCATAATTTCTTATCCTAGAAGATCCTTTACGTTGATCCTGATATTAAAGACTAGTAAACTTTAATCTTACTTGTCCGTGTGGGAAGCAAAGATACAGAATAAGCAGAAAATAGTCAAACTAAGTAGTTGGTGACTTACATATTCAGTTTAGATAACTGAGGCCAAAGCATTATTTTTGTATCAATAGCAGAGCAAGTGCACATTTTTCCTGATTTCCTAGATCTAAATGTTATTTCCCCTTGTCTAAGAGTGCTGCCTGAGGACAGGGAGAAGTCTGACACTGTAATTATCTCTTGATATTCAAATCACCTAAATCATCTGGTAAAACATCTAGTATCTAAAATTATTTTCTTTTCATCATTGATATTTGGGTATTAAAGTGATATAGTCTGAGAAGCCTCCTGAATACTGGGGACAAAGCATTTCAGACTTGTATTTGTTCTTTTTATATCAAAATGAGGAGAATTAGTTCATATTCCTAAATGAAAATAGTATCATTATTGTAGGGTGATCATTTATACATTTCCATTTATGAAAATACAAATGCATGAAGTTATTTTCTGCCACTATGGTAGCTGCCAGCTGTATGTGACTATTTAAGCTAAAAGTAAATAGAGTGAAAACTTGAGTTTTGCATTTTAAGTGCGCGGTAGCCCCATATGGGTCATAGCCACTATACCGCACACTGCAGATCTGTAAAACATTCTTGCCACTAGAGAAGGTGCTATTGGACAGTGTTGCTAAAGACTGGAAGTCACACATGCCACAGAAATGCATCATGCATCCAATCATATAGTTATCTGCACAACACTACACATGGCTCCAGGGAAAGCCACGATGAGGCCAGTCTGCTTGGGTGTGGACACATAGGGGTGGCCAGAGCCTTCTTTTTCAGAGTGCAAGCTGGTCTGGTGTGTCACAGAAGAGGATGATCCAGGTCTCTGGAGAAAGGGCAGGTGCAGATGAGCCATTTTCATTTTCCACTCCTGCAGCTCCCACAACCTCGAGTCCAGCCCTGCGCCAAGACGTGCTTGTACAGAAGCCCAAACTGAAGCATGCTTTGGATTAATTTTCTGGCCGTTATTTCTTTGCAAAAATCTATCTTGTGCCTTTGATTAAGGGCTTTCATTCTCTTTGCCATGAATTTCAATGAATCTGAGCTGAACAGCATTTTCTACTGGCCATGACATTTAGCACAGGCACTGACCAAAAGAAATAAGGTTCAGACAAGCAAAGAATATAACAAGACCAAAAAATACAGCAGAGAACTCCTGGGCTGAACATCTTCAAGTGAGTGCCATCGGTTCATCATCACTGACACTCAGCAAGTAGAAATGTCCGTAGACTGAAGAAAGGTCTCCCCTAAGAGAAAAGGGTGGGATGAGAGCTTTCTCTAACCAGTAGCCACTTTACACTTGTGAAAGAAAAGTAATAAATCACCAATCCTATCCTGTTCTCCAATGTATCACACTAGGACTATCTCTGATATTAAGAAAGAGGTAGAAACAGGATGTTCTCAAAAATTTGCAGCAAGTTCATGAGATAAGATGGGCAACCACTGCCTTATCACATAACTTTTCAAAGTGAGCTTACTAGCCACATGTTTTATTTTCTTGGTATACTAGGTCTCTTGAAACTGCTAAAGATAAATTCCACCAAAAAATGTATATGCACTTCAGGAAAAGAAAAACTTGTATAAGTATTTTAGTACTAAATTTATTGAGACAGCATATGATTAATGCAAGTATCTTTGAGTCCACAATTACAAGATGTGCTCAAAGTGGCAGCCATTAGCTTCCAGACATTTACTATTTTTCTTTTCCTGAAGTGTGTATACATTTTTCTTTGCCCACTGTGTATATATATAGTACTTGCATCCCACCAGTACTTGGTATGGTTCTAAGTGCTCCTCACTTTGGGTCAGCCCCATTAAAAAACACTCACTAAACAAACTAATGAATAAACAAGGAAAATCTAAGTAAAATTTCTAGCCTGAATTATGATCACTTTCAACAGACAGCCATAGAAAAGAAGAGATGTGGAAAGAGTACAACATTTGAGAAAAAACACAGATTGTAAACTGACTGAAAAGAGTATCATTTCAAAGATTTCTTTGAATCTCCATAGGGATATAATGGGCAAGAGAACATTTTTAAGCCACCTGTATGTTTCAATTAAAGAAGTTCAGAAGTATGTGTCTGATTTATTCTTTCTACTAAATATCCATTCTGACATTCTTACTGGAAGTAGTGAACTCAAAGTATTGTACACATTTGTATTGTGATGTTTTGCATTAAATAGCCAAATGAGACAATGATGGAGTTAGATGACACGGAAAACGGTTAACAAAATGGAACCCATGCCCAAACACATTTTTACAAACTGAACGAAAATGAATCTTGAAGCTGGGCATGGTGGCACATGCCTGCTATCCCAGGACTCAGGAGACTGAGGCAGGAGGATCACTGTATGTTCAAGGCCGGACTGAGCTACATAAGCAAGTTCAAGGCCAACCTGAACTACATAGTGAGACCCTGTATGAAAAGAACAAAACAAACAAACAGAATCTTGAAACTAAAGTGATTACAGGAAAGCTTGTAATTCATTCCCATACTTTATAACATTCCCAATAAATCAGGATCCAACTCAATTTCAACATTTCCAAGAAAAAGGAACTGTGGAGACATGTTCAATGTCATTAAAAATATATACATATGCATAAGTTTTTTGGGATTCTGACAATGGTGGTCACCAAATAACATGCAAGTTATGTGATAAAACTTTCTAGATCATGTATCTTTAATTCACCAAGACTCATATTTGTTCCTGTTCCAACTGTTTTCTGCTGTCTGTCTGGCTGAAATGGTTTGAATTAGAGCTGGAAAGAGGTTGATACAGAACTCACGCACGGTGCTTGCCAGCATGGGAATTGGTTTTCAACATTGCTGCTTTTCATCCAAAAAAAAAATTTTTTTTTCCCTTCCTGCCCTTGAGTTAGAAGAGATTATTCTCAGACAGCCATTTAGCTGATTTTTAATGTCAAAGAAACTTAATTTGCAAACTCGTTAGAAACCCTTTAGTAAAAGCAGCCTAGTAAAACAGATGATTAATATTGGTAAGATACTCATTTGCATATTAATTAGTCTCCATACTCAACTAATTAAAACTGCACTATCTGTTTGAAGAGTTTCATCTAGACTGTGTCTTATTTCTATGTTTAAGCATGTATTTTTTTGTTTTGTATTTTTAACTAAAATAATGGTGAGTGATTATATCTGTACTTATCTTAATGTACTGATTTTTCCATCTGTGACACAGGCAACTCCTCAAGGTCCTACCACCATTCTCTAAGTAGCCAATGGTCACTGACCCAAATCACTTTTATCTTGGTTACTTATGTGTCCTTTCAGGTTTGGATGGGCAGAGAGATATATAGATATCATATATAGTTTGTATATGTATATAATTCTTTTTTGGTGCTGGACATTGAACCCCATGATGTCATGACCTCATGACCAGTATTTTGTTCATATTTAACCTTAGCTACTCTAATAATTTGCTCTACTTTTTCATTTTTAGTGAAAAACTATTGAGTAGGAAAAGAGGCTAATTGGTTTCAGAACATTATGCCTTCAGAAAGCTTAGCTATTTGGACCATGAGAATCTAGCTCTTGCAGGCGTGGTGTTACACACCTGCAATTTCAGCACTTGGGAGGCCAAGGTAAGAGGATTGCAAGCGCAAGGCCAGCCTGGGCAACATAGCAAGACCCTGGGCTTGTCTCAAAAACAAACAAACAAACAATAACAAACAAAAGGGAAACAAAAAAACTTAGCTCTTTTTAATGAGGCTGCATTTCCATCGCAGGTAATATAAATTAAAAAAAAATAAGGAAATAAATGCTCTTCGAGTATAGGGCACTCAAGAAAGATTCTGGAGAAATTCTATTTGCCCTAATAATTGAGTAACATTGGCCAAATTTTTAAATTTTTCATCTATAGCAGCCAAAAGTAAATCTGCATCAAGTATTTGCATCAAACATTTCCCTATGACACCTTTGCCTCAAACAGTTAGGCGGCACTGCTGGGTTCTTCCATATACAGTGCCTGCTGTTTACCCTCCTGAATGGTTATAACAGGGGCTACAGGACAAAAGCCTATAGACCTGAAACACACTGTTAAAGATTAAGAAAGGACCTATGGAGCAAAAGCACATAGGCCTTGGAATGAATGTCTAAAGATCAGGGAAGCATGCTAGGTTTGGTCACGGTCCTCCCCTGTCCAAAAAATTGCTTAAATTAACCTTAAAAATGTCACATAGCAGACATCCTTGTTCTTTGATACCCAAGTTGTTTTCCTTCCTGTGTTTTCTTGCAATAAAAGCCAGAGAGTTCTCAGTTGGGGACATCTCCCTTGAGGCTCCCTCCCACTGGGTGCTCTGGTCAGGACAGTCCCTCTGGGCCTCTTGCCATTCGAACTAAGTTTGCTCTCCTAGTAATCTGTTCATCCTCCCGGCTGCCACAGCCACACACTGCGACATCATAGTACTATAACCACACTTTTATTTATTCACGCTCCTTACTGCATGCATGTCTATAGTAGGGGCCCTGTCTTCTTTAGCATTATATTCAGTATTTATCATAGTATCTGTGATACATTAGGTGATTCAGCAGGGAATTTATTTGCTGAACAAATGAATAAGTAAACAAATAACTTAAAACAAGGATAAACAATAAAGAAGGCATGTACTTCAATTACCTATTATTGCAAAAACGAAAAGCCCCAAAACTTATAGATTAAAAACCGTACATTACTACTTTTCATGATTGTGTGAGTTGTCTATGCAATCATTTTTGCTTTTTCACCTGGACTTACATATGGTGGTGAGTTCACTTAGGTGTCTCTATGGCAGTGTTCCAACAAGCAAACCCTTGTTGAACTTGTCCCAAGTTTGCTGATATGTCAAAGCAAATCATATGCCTAAGCCCAAAATCAATGTAGGAGATTACACAAGAACTTGACTACCTGAGAGACCCTAAATGTAGTCAACCACCATTTGTCTTGACCTAAGGGAGTTCCAAATCAAGGCAGAAGATTCAATTCAAGGTGAGAGAGCAGACATAAGCACACTGTCTGGGAGACAAGCATAGAAGGCATTAGAGTCAGATTATAATTTGAACCATTTCCTTTTTATTAACTGCTGTGTGACTTTGGAAAAGCTATTTAATCTCTAAAAATATCAGCTTTATAATTTTAAAAGTGGTTATAGTAACTCTTTTTATCTTTACCCTAGAGGTATATCATTTCTTATCCTGATTCTACCAGAGTTGCTGTGATGATGGGAAACCAATTTACATTTACTTTAAATATAATTTTCAATGTTATATAGACATGTGATTTTAAAATGTATTTTTGGGGAAATGTATGGCCATTTAAAAACCTGAATGCAGGCCAGGGATTTAGCTCAGTGGCACAAGTGCCTGCCTGGCAAGCGTAAGGTTGTGAGTTCGATCCCTGGTATAAATAAATAAATAAATAAATACCTGAGTCCATCTTCAAAGTAAACTAGATGCTGGCCAGGGATTTAGCTCAGTGGCACAAGTGCCTGCCTGGCAAGCGTAAGGTTGTGAGTTCGATCTCTGGTATAAATAAATAAATAAATAAATAAATAAATAAATAAATACCTGAGTCCATCTTCAAAGTAAACTAGATGCTAGCTAGAATTAATACCCAAGTAATTAATTATTAATTACTTAACAACCAAACATAGTACTTGTGTGCACAGAGGCTCCCCCTTGTGAGGAGGTAAAACCAAATCACAAAGCAGAGTTGCTGAGAAGTCACACTGGGAAGCGTGGGGTGCACACACTGTCATCTTCTATTTGTTGAGCTGCATTAAAAGGAAAGGTAGAGTGCTAAGAAGGAAAGTATTTAAAATTCCTTGAGAAATCTAGTCAATAACTAAGCAGGAAAAAAGATAGGTGATAATGGGAGCCAAGGAAAGGTGGTAGAGGATATTTAATCTGGGTCGCAGGAGTTCTGGAGTCCTAAGGCTTTCAATCCTTTAAAAAGCACACAGTAGGTGCTCAAAAACAATTGAAATAATCAACCAACAAATAAATCTGTGGATGATTTCCCCCCAAATTTGAGAGATTTTTAATATTTATAAATATTTTTGAAAATAGAGCCTATTATAGCATGATGCACCCCCCCCCGCTCCCCATTTAGATGTTAAAACCCTCACTCTGTGTAATGGTATTTGCAGATGGGGTCCTTGGGAGATAGTTGGGGTTAGATGAGGTCATGAGGGTAAGGCCCTGGTCAGATGGAATTACTATAGATTACTACAGTGCCATTAAAAAACACAATACAGCTCCCCCCTCCCCCTTCCATAGGCTGGGGAAATCCCGGATGTGGACTCAGCTAAAAGGCAGCTGCCTGCAGCCAAGAAGAGAGGACCACAATCAGCCAGCACCTTGATCTTCTACATCCCAGTCTCTTGAACTGTGAGATAATAAATTTTAGTTGTTTAAACCACCCAATCTGTGGTACTTTGTTGTGGTAGACAGTCGACTAAGATAGTACCTCTGCTTTGTAGTTCTTTAAATCTTGCTCCATTTGCATACATACCTAATTATATAATAGTACATAGATTATACACATTGTGTATAAATTTATATATAAATAATGATCCTTTTAATTTTTTAAAAAATAAAGTTGTACTAGGGGTATAGCTCAATAGTAGAATATATATTTAGTGAGAGTGAAGCCCTGGATTTAATTCCCAGAACCAAAGTAAAATAAAAAATAAAATTATTTTAAAATACAACAACTTCCTAATTGGTTGAAAATCCTGCTGGTTTCTATGACTTAGAGAAACCACATCCTCTATGATATTTAAATCATGGGGCCACATTCAGGGTCCCTCTGTTCTGTTTTACCCAGCATGTAAGCAGTATACTGAGGAAGGAAATCAGGTTTCTACAGCCTGAGTAAAGCACAAATTTACATTAACAGCTCCCTTTCTCTTGTTTTTCCCCTTTCTTCCTTGGGATGTACAATAGACAGAAAAGTGAGCAGGTGTGGGTTGTATGTGCTGGCTGTACCTTAGAGCTCCCATAACTAAGTCTTTCAAAAGAGGCTCTGAGCCCTCTTTCCTGAGGCTGAGTTCCAGGACCAGGGCCTTACTGGGGGTTGCAGAGCTGGGCTTGTCTCTCTTAGTGGATAAAAATCACACAGAGAAGGTTAGCAAGCACTGGTTACAAGAATGCTTGCCTTATCTGAGGAACAGCCCTTCTCTTAGGTATACCCAGGCAAGAGCTGATTCATATCTAAAAGTTTGTCCTAAAGGTGAGTGTCTCCCTGGGAGTGGGAGTCTGGAGACCAGGGAGTAATGGTTGATATGCTGCATCAACTTGAGAAGTCTAAAAGCTTAACTAAGTGTTATACTTTGGGTCTGGATGTCCCACCAAAACCTCATATGGTCATGGGGGCAGGCTTCTAGAATTTGTGATTGACTCAAGTCCAGTGCTGGGATTAAGAGTGTAAATGCTATGCCTATCCTAGTGTGGGTGGCCTACATACAATATAAGGGATAGAAAGAGTCTTCTCCTGTGTTACCCCGCTTTTGCTCTTCCTGTCTTCTTCTACCATAAACAGTTGCCCCTCTGCCATACCATCCTGCCTTGAAGCCAGCTGATTAGAGACTGAAGCCTCCACCAACTGTAAGCAAAATGAACCTTTCTTCTTTTAATGTTTATCCCAGCAATAAGAGAAAAGTAACCAACACAGATTTTGGTACCAGAGAAGTGGGGTCTTTGTTGTGACTGTATCTGACCATGTGGTTCAAGAACCTTTGGGAATGGCTTGTGGGAAGAGTTGGGAAAGGTTCAGAGATGTCACCTGAAAGAGTAGTACTGGAAAGCCTTAGGTTGTTCTGTATGAGAGGTTCTGTTCAGAGCTCAGAAGACCAGAAAACTGGTGAAGACCAGGCTGGGGAGGTTTCTGCTAGAAAGGACTGCATTGGCTTTTGGACTCCAGATGATATATGTTATGGCTTGGCAGAAAGTTTGTCTGTATTTTGCTCATGCCCAGAGACTTTGCCTGAGATTAAGATTAAGGGCAGCGAACTAATTAATCTGGCAGAAGAAATTTCAAGGCAGTCAAATGTTGAGACAGTGGCATGCCTATTGTTGGGGGATTTTTACTAGATCTGTGTTGAGAATCAAGAGCAAAGAGTCCAGCAAGATGATTTAAAATATTGTGAGTTTGTCCAGGAAAAAAGCTCCAGTAAAGTTGTGGAATACAAAGATAAAGTTGAGAAGATCTTGCTTACTGAGAAGGAACAGGAGACTATAAAAGATGGCCTGAGGACATCACAAGAAGCAGCAAGTCTCCACCCTTTGCAACTTCAAAACTGTAAGAATGAAAGACTACTTTGACAAGAAAGCTGCAAAGCACCATGTTCCAGAATGGCAGCAGCCACACTATGTTCCAGAATGGCAGCAGTGGCTGTGCCAGGTTCCAAAATGGTGGTGGCCACACCAGGTTCCAGAATGGCTGTGGCATAGAGAATCTGTTTCTCAAAAGCAGGTTCAGAGTTCTCAGCAATCCAGGCACTTGATTAATACAGCCAAGAGAGAAAAAACCTGGCTACTGCTCCAGCCAGCAACAGACCTTGGCATCATGGAACTCAGGGTGCTGGTTTTAGGTACATGCAGAATGCAAGAATTCTGAGGTTAAAAAGGTTTCTACCCCAATTTCAGAAGAAGGTCTGGGAGACCGGCAGTGTATTGCCTGAGGGGGCAATATGTAAAGCTGTGAAGCTGTAAGGGTTAAGCCAAAGGTGCACTGGAGACCCCAGAAGTTTGGAGAAGCCAAGCACATGGATTGTCTGAGGAAAACTGCAAGGAGGGAGCAGAGCAGGCTCAAGAGAGAAACCATGGGAGCTACAAATACCAGCAGTGCTGTACAGGTAGAATCACGCAAGCCTTTTGGAGCTCACAACTTACCACAGATTGCTTTGGATGTTCCACATGGAACTACAGGACTTAATGTTTGCACTGGTGGATTTTAGACTTGCTTTGGTCCCAATCCTTTGTATCCCCATTTGTACCTTTTGGAATAATAATGTTTATCTTGTGCCATTGTATGTTGGCAGTGTTTAACTTTCTTTTCATTTGTACAGGAGCTCACAGCTAAGAGTTTGCCTTAAATCTCAGAGGAGACTTTAGACTTGACTTTTTAGCAATGCTGAAACTGTTAGAACTTTGGCAACTCTTGGAGATGGACTAAATGTCTTTTGCATAAAGGATGTATATGAATCTTTGGGGGGCCAGGGGCAGAATGTTATGGTTATTGTCTGATGTACCCCCAAGGCCTCATACTCATGGGGGCAGGCTTGTAGAATTTGTGATTGACTCATGATTCAATGCTGGAATTAAGGGTGCTAGTGCTAAACTCACCCTAGGGTAGGTGGCCTACATACAATATAAGGGATAGAAAGAGTTCTCATATGATCCCCCCTTTTTGCTCCTGTTGCTTTTGCTGTTTTCCACTGCCATGAACTGTAGCGCCTCTGTCATGTACCACTCTGCCATGGAGCCAGCAGATTATGGACTGAAACTTCCACAGACTGTGAGCTAAATAAAACTTTCCTTCCTTAATTTTGGGCATCAGATATTTTGTCTCAGCAATGAGACAAAAGTAACCAAGACACTAAGTAACTCAGCAGTTCTACAACTTGGGGTATAGAGGACATACCCTTCCCTTCTAGGATGCTGTTCATTGTGTCAACTTGAGAAGTTAACTAAGTGACTCATCAGGGGGCCAGGGTCCTCAATATGTAAACATTCTGAGCCTGTACAAGAGGAGGGCATGGAGACGGTGTGAATGCTATACCTCCTAGTAGGGGGATACTCTGCCTACAATATAAGGGAGGAAAAGAGGTTTGCCATCCCTTACACCACCACCTTGCTCTTGTTTTTGCTGTCTTCTACTGCCTTGAAGTGTTGCCCCAATGCCATGCCACTCTGACCTGGAGCCAGCAAATTATATATATATATATATTTTTTAAATTTTTATTTTAGAGAGAGTAAAACCAAGCAAAATAAGACAGAATAAAGCCAATCAAAATGAGATAGTGTGATACAGGATTTCAAAACAAGATAATAGGAAACCAACAATCATAATGCCTCTTCTTGTCTTCAAAATAGCTGCCCATACCTTCAGACACAGTAAAATCAAACAAAACGGAAACAGAATCAGAACAGAACCAATAAAAACAAAACAATGAATGCAGTACAGGACTTCAAAACAAGATAATAATAAATCCAAAATGGCTACCATAATATATCTTATTATCTGCAAAATAGCTGCCCATGCCATCAGATACAACAAAATCAAACAAGATGAAACAGAATACAATTCAACCAAACAAAGCAATGAGAATGATACAGGATTTTGAAACAAGATAATAGGGAATTAGCAATGGCCACCACCTTCAGAAGGAGATCCTCCATAGATGCTACATTGCATATTGTTATCCTCTGAATAGATGATCAGACTACTGGCTTTAGGCCTGCAAAGCCAGTGAAACACTATACATTACAAGCATTAAGCTGTATTTTACCTCATTAGCTATCATCACAGTCTGTGTTTCTCTGGATCAGCCAGTCTTTTATGGGTGGGTAGGTGGGGGAATGTTGGCTCTTCTTGTCTCCCTGCCTGTGTGCTGGAAAGGTCTGGTGCCTGGCTCTCCCCTAGTCAGCCCATGCATGGCACCAACTCACAGGAGGTCTTAGCTTCTTGTTGACTTCTTGTTCTCCTCCCCTACTGTCCATGGATGATGTCAACTCACAGGACAGGGCAGGCATCTGGCTCTCCCTCAGTCCACCTGCACATGGCGCTGACTCACAGGAGGTCTTAGCTTCTTTTTCAGCCAGCTAATTATAAACTGAAACCTCCACAAACTGAGAGCTTAATAAACCTTTCCTTCCTTAATTTTTGGCATTGGATATTTTGTCTCAGCAATGAGAGAAAAGTAACTAAGACACAGGATGAGATATAATCTTCATTTCTTATTAATTATCCTTAGAATGTTGTTTAAGCCTTCTGAGACTTCTTTTTCTGTAAAATGGGACTAGTAATTCCTGTCCTATCTTCTGCCTCAGTGAAGTGATCTCAGAAATAAGTAAGGCACATTTGGATACATGTAAACCTTTTGGAAAATGTATTTCGTACCAGCAATTGGCAAACTCTGGCCCACAGACCAAATCCATCCCACTATCTTTGTATGGGCTATAAGCCAAAAATAGCTTTTACACTTATAAATGGTTAAAAAGAAGAATATATTATGAGATGTGAAAAGTAAGATTCAAATTTCAGTGTACAAATGAATGAGCATAGGTGTTCATTTCTTTACATATTATTGCCACTTCTGAGCATCCAACTTGTTCTCTTTACTGACCTGAAGATCCCACTATGGTACTGTATTCCCAGGGGATCAGCCAGTCCCAGGTCCTACCTGGAAGTGAGAAGGCAGGAGATTGTCCTCCTGGAGTGCTCCCATGCTCTGTGTTCAGAGTGGTTGTCCC
>RJWT010014999.1:0-14429 GCA_004365215.1 Cuniculus paca
TACGGTCAAGTGGACCAGCATGGAGGACGAGAATGTGGCCCGTGCGTCACGTCCGCGGTTCCACCAGGTCAAGTGAGTTGAAGAACAAGAGTTGACCACTGGATGTAGCATCACAGATGTCAAGGTGACCATGACAAGAGCAGTTTTCACGAAGTGGTAAAGACAAAACTGTGAATGCAGGTTGTTCAGTAAAGGGTGGGCTTTTTACTTGCTCAAACAGTTTGCAAATTCTCTAACAGGAAAGTTAGAGACCAAGACACACAGGAAGAAAGGTATCTGGAGGAAATCAGACATCAGAGGCGGGTAGAATAAACCTCAATTTAACAGAGAAGATACATGCGTAAGACAAAATTAGATTCCTGCTTTCAAAAACGAAGAAACATCCAGATGAGAAGCAGACTGAGCTTGATGGAGAGAACCTAGACTCTGGGAGGTTGGTTAGGAATCTCTTACAGTAACGCAGCATGAGGAGTTAGACTAGGATTTGGGCAATGAAAACGGGGAAGAGTGGATAGCTATATAAAATGTTAAAAACAGTTTTTCCTAATAATGTATATATCTATTTTTTGTAGACAAGTTTCAAAATGTAGAAAAATGTACTTATGGGAATATAAATTACTTTACTATTGCAGCAGATCTTAACATCCAGGCATATGTGTCTCCAATCTTTCCCATTCACATGTCTTTTTAAACAAAATTGGGATCCTATTATATGTGTAGCTTTACAACTTTTTTTTTTTGTCCTTAACCATATATACTAAATTTCCATTTTTCTGGTTTGTTCTTTTTGAGACAGGGTCTCACTATGCCATTCAGGCTGGCCTTGAGCTCACTTTGTAGCCCAGGATGGTCTCGAACTCACAACGATCCTCCTGTCTCAGCCTCCCGAGTGCTGGGATTACAGGCGTGAGCCACCACGCCCAGCTAATTTTCATATTTTTAAGTATTCTCTGAGAACACAGTTTTAAAAAGCTCACTAAGATGTAATTTACATTCAGTAAAGTATGTAAATCTTGGGTTTATGTCTAAATTGACTTTTGCCTGTGTAAAAACACCCATGTAATCATTATTTTGATTTCTATTATTGTAGTTTGATTTTGCTTGTTGTTGACCTTCGAATTAATGGAATCATACAGAATTGTCCCTTTTGAATCTTCTTTCCTTCAGTATAATATTCAAAAATTTTATCTATATAACCTTTTATCACTAGGTCATTTTCCTACTGGTGTTTAATGTTACCCTATGTAATATAATATTACATCTATATATATATGTACCAAAATTTATTGATTCATTCTTCTAATGATGGACATTTGGAGTGTTTCTATTTTTTATGTGTGTCCAGAAGGTAGCTATTATAAGATTTTTTTTTTTGGTACCGGGCATTGAACTCAGGACCTCACACTCACCAGGCAGACGCTGTGCTGCTGAGCTATATCTCCAGCCCTAGGTAGCTATTATAAATGAAGTTTCTATAAATATTCTTGTGTTCTTGCATTACATTTTGATTTCTCCAGGAGTGGAATTGCATAGGATAGATGTGTGTATAACTTTTTATAAAATGCCAAGCAACTCCCATAGAGGTTGTTCCATTTGCAATTATTGATGACCAAATGATACGACTTTATATTACAAACCTAAGCCAGTTGGATGTCAGCTACTAGAAGTTTTCGGCAGTATTGTAAATAAGAGTGGTGAAGTCCTTGGTAATAAATTCTTCATGCTGTAGGAAATATTTTCACAATAAATTTTTGCCTTTTAAAAGTCTAATGATTTATTTGGTTAAGATTAAATACCACAATGTGTCGGAGATATTTTCAAGGGAAAATTAACCTGACTTTCCATTTCTCTGCATCCTATCATTCAGTAAGGAAGGGGTCACAGTTTCAGCCCCGATAACTGGTTAAACCGAGCTGCAGTTGGATCTGGGAGAGCCCCCAAATGTCCACGTGTTAGGGTTTGTTCCCCAGCATTCTACTACTGGGAGGTGCTGGAAATTTTAAGCGGTGGGGGTGGTCTTAGGTCGCTGGGTGTGAGCACTCACTTCCCCCACTCACCTTCTGTGTCCCTTCATGTTGTCTGAAATGTCTGGATTCCGAAGTGAAATCTGAGTTAAGCCAGTGACAAAAACACATCTCCGGTTTGAGGGAACTTCAGCCCTGCGAGCCAGCGGGATGGCAGCACTCGGAGGGAGAGACGTGGCGGGAGCTGCTGGGTGGATCCACCTCCCTGTCCTCCTCGGCCCGCCCCAGGGGAGACGGATAGCACCGACGGCTGAGCAGGACCAGCCCGCCTTTTCAAAACTCGGGAGGAGGCAGAGCTGTTCCCACTTTACCACGCTTTCCAAACAGGGAGTCCTGAGGGAGGAAGAGGATGACAGTCAGACCCTGAGGCTGGAGAAGCCCCTGTGGTTCTGGACAGTGCTCGTGTGGGGACACCCTTGAGTGCCTTGAGGCGAGAACTTCAGACTTTGCTGCTTGGGGTTGCATAGATGGGGTCCAAAGAGCGCCCTCAGAAATGTGAACCAAATCTCAGTGAGTCTGTGCCCTTTTCCCGGGGGCGTGTCTATTCTTCTCTGGCTGTTATCAGAGCCTTAAAGTTGCCCACGAGATCGAAGCTGAAGAAAGCCCGGAAGGATGCAGGGGGCGGTGGCCTTTGCCTGAGACGTGTTTTGTGGAGGTTTGATTCTTTGGTTCAAGCTCTGATTTATTTCTTCTTACCTTTCTTTTCTCTCGTGGGCTTGCTTTGTTCTCCATCGCATGTTTCCTTCCCCCGCACCCTTGCTTCTTTTGCATTGTCTTATTTCTTGTCTTTCTCCGAACTTCCCATCTCCTTTCTCTAAGTTAATGGATTGGAGGAGTGTGGCTAGTCGTGGTGGGTAGGCAGGTAGGCGAGACTGATTTAGTTTTCTAACATCCATCCCTACTAGTCCATACAGCGACTATCTTAGAATTTAAAAACCCATTTTGAGGCTATCATCTATATGACATCTGACTGTGATAAAGCATGACGAACAACACTTCAGGGAGACAATGTTGACATTCTTCGGAAACTAATGGAAAATATGAGGTCCTGGGGGTAGTCATACAGACTGGTTAAATATTATGACTTAAAGAATCCATTTAAAAAATAATGCTATTTATATAATCAAAGCAAGTCCCATTTCTATGCAGATTAAGTAATTATGCACAGCAAGAGCAAATATCTTGGCTTTTTACTAATTACAGTACTTTTTCACAAAATAGCTTTTTAAAAGGGTTCTAAGTGTGCTGCTTATTTTAAAGTTGTCTCCAAGATTGCATGTTCAAAGATCATCTTTTAATCTACATTTTTGAAAGTGATGTAATGCTGCCTTGTATTTCAGCATGACCCAGAATTCAAACACCACAGTGTAGAGTTCACAGAAGTCCTTTTTATTCTTCGTTAGGAATACACTTCATAATGAGTTCTGGCTTAAAATATGGTCCTGGCTTTCATCAGAACTTTTTTTTTTTTAACTCATTCTTAGTAGAAATAGGGTACAGAACCAAATGACTTCTGGCTGTTTTTTGTCTGGTGTTTGCGTTTCACACGAATTGGATATGACTGAGGATAGGATTTCACTGTGAGGAGAAGGTCTCAGTGGACCAACACAGCCCTGTAAGCCACTCTCTCTGATGAAGGCCAATATATTTTTATACTTTTTAGAATGACTGAAGCCCATGTACATTGGTTAGGGTTCTCTGTAGGAATAGACTCAATAGTATGTATTTATATATAATTTCATTCATATGGCCTCTCTCTCTGTATAAATCCATATATCTATATATATAAATCCATGCATATATATCCATAGTCCACACCCTGGAGAGCCAGAGGATCAGTAGCCACTCAGTTCACGAAGGTGGAAGCCTCAGAACAAGAGGTTGCGGCCCCAGTCTGAGGCTGAACGCTGAGAAACTCCCTGGGGAGTTTTTGATGTGAATCTGCATTGAAAGGCTGAAGAAACTGGAGTCTGAAGTGCATTAGTGATGCCAGTAGCAAAAGATGGACTCAGTCGTGAAGACTTGAGCTTCAGAGCACAGGCCTTCTTCCCCCTTCGTCACCTCTTTGTTCTATCCAGGCCGCAAAGCTACTGGACGGTGCCCGCCACAGTCAGAGTAGGTCTTGCCCCCTCAGTCTGCTGGCTGCACGCCAGTCATCTTTGTCTCCCGGCGCACCCCACGGACACATTCCGATGCGTGCGTTACCAATTTCCTAGGCATCTTTTATTCTACTCACATTGACAATCGAGATTAGCTATCACACCCTGGCTCCTGTGGTTGCATCCGTCAATGTATTTGGGACACAGTTGGTCTTTAAAAACATAACAATGTGATTTTATTGCTTATTTAGAACCCCAAAATTTTCTGCATTGCTTCTCACTGCACAGAAACTACCACTTTAAACATTCTGGATAAGTAACACCTCACTGAGACCTGAATAGCAAGAAGGAACTGACATCCAAGGAAGGAGGGATAGTTTTTTCGATCGTTAATTTATTTACTTCTTCAAAGTTCTGTAGGGCCGCAGTTTGGGTTGGGCTCAGCAAGGTGGTTCTTCTACAGGTCTCCCCTGGTTCACTCTTGGGACTGAGTCACTCTTGTGGCTGTGTTTTGATGGACTAGATGACCTCTCTGTTGGTTGCTGCTACCTGTTGACCGATGTTCTTATTCTGTTCCACATCCTCTCATCCTTCAGTCAGCTGTGCCAGGCTTTTTACCCGGCAGATGTAGGGCAGAACTACAAGGAGGAGAGAATGGAGGTTAATAGGCCTCTTGAGGCCAAGTCTCAGATGTCTTACAACGTCACTTCTTTTATAGTCTCTTGGTGACAGGGGTAGGCCCAGGGGAGGAAAAACAGACTTCTCCTCTAACCCAACGAGCCCCAAAGTTGTGTCACAAAAGAGAAGACATACAGGGATGCAGGGCCTGTTGTGGTCACCTTTGCAAATCTGCCTCAGCATCTCCTCACAATTAGGACAAAAACAAAATTTTCACATGATCCTAAACTATCTAGTGCTGCTGGTCTTTCTTTTTAATCTTGTATATTTATACATTCCCTCTATTCCCTGACCTCCTTTCTGCTACTCAACCTACCTGCCTTGTGCTCCCCATCCAAAGTGCTCCTTTCTTGACTACCAGTTGCTGTTCAGGTCTCAGTGAGGTGTTATTTATCCAGAAAGTTTAAAGTTGCCTTTTCTGTTTCCTTTACAGCTCTTCATTTTGTTAATGTTTTTGGTTTTATCGCTTTGATTTATCACTCTCTGAAATCACCATCTTTTTAAAATATATGCTCGTTTCCCCCCTAGGATGCAAGTTCTTTGAGAGCTAGCTGTCATCTTCTTCAGATCTTTGGGCAAATATCACTTTCTTGGTCAGACCTTTTCTGACCTTGCTGTTGAAAGCAACACCTGCCCACCCCCGTTCCACCGGCCTTTGCACTTGCCCTCTCCCTTCCTGCTTTTTGTTTCCTTTATGAGTTGTTCTATCCATGTATTTCATTTATCTTGCTGTCTGTTTTCTTCATTAGAATGCAAACCCCAAAGGGGTAGGGATTTTTTTTTTTGCTGTGTTCCTTTCACTGCTGTATCTCTCGCACGTAGTACTGTGTGCAGATGACAAGTGTTCACTACATATGTGTCGAATGAATGAAGGTGGTTCAGACTAGGTTTCTCGTTCTACATAAAATGCCAGATTTCTTTACTTTTTCCCTGGAAGTGCAGCTGTGCACTGTGACAGTCTCTGTCTCACACTGATCATAAATTCTATGAGGGTTATCTCTTTAGCTTGGTCAACGTAAAAAAAATATATAAATTATCTCCCAGTGCATGCAGTTATCTTGTAGAAAAGCCTGCAGAAATCTGGGAGATTGTGGGGAAAGCAGAGGGAGTGCCGTGATGAGAAGCCTGAGCTCAGCTACTCCAAATTACTGTCAGAGGGTCGCCGTTAGAGCAGTTGGTTCAGTCCTGAGAAATTCCAGGAAAAAGAAAAGAGCTGCATTCTAAATAAGCGTTTATCAGCACACGCCATTCGACTCGTCCGTTCAAAGGTTCCTGTTGCAACTCATTTTGGCAACACTTGTGTAAAACTGAGGCAGCTGTAAGTGACAAAGGTTTTATTTATCTCCTGTGATTATCTGTTGACTTTTGAAGCACTCAGTTCCAAAAAGCAGCAGGTTTGCTAACCCTCTGCGAAGGGCAAGGCAATGTCTTGGGAGGCCTAAGGCGCTCCCGGCCCCTGCCCTTGTGTGTATGTCTGAACTGAGCCCCAAGAGGGAAGTCATGTGTTCAAAGCCGCTGTTTTAGGTTAGAATTTGGCTGAAGTAAAACCAAACTGCTCGCTTGAGAGAGTTCATATTCAGTTATTCTCGGGTCAAAGCGGACCTTTTTATATATTCTGTCATCTCCTCACTACTGCAGCCTTGTGAGATGGGTATCACTTTTCCCATTTTCTATTTAAGAGACTAAGATACACAGAGAGACTAATAAGTTGCCCAGAGTTGCAAGTCAACAGCAGAACCAGGAATTAAATCCAATTATGTTTGACTATGAAAATCTTTGATCTTTCTCTGGGTGATGGTGTCTCCAAGTAGAAAACTCTCTTTCTCTAAAGCTCTCATAATTCCCATCCCTTGGCATTCACGAACAGCAGTGATGATGCTGGCAGTAACAGTAGTGCTAACATGTATTCACCCACCAGTTATAGCAGGTGTTGTTCTATCTCCCGGGTGTACACATGTGAAGAAAAGAAGAAAACTTCTATTCCTGCCCTTATAGGGAAATAAAGGCAATGAACAGAATATATTTGTTTTTTAGAGATTGAGAAGTGTGATGAAGAAAATAACCAGATCAAGGAAGAGGGGATTAGAAGTCTCTAGAATGTAGCAAGTCCAGGTGGGAGTTTCCAGGGAAGGTGACACTGGAGAGAAGACTGGAAGCAGGGGAAGATGTGGACACCTGGGGTGGAATGTTGGAGGCAGAGGACAGTTAGTGCAAAGGCCCAGGGGTGGAAACATGCCTGGTAGGCTTGAGGAATGTCAGGAAGATTCCTGTGACTAGAGTGATGAGAATAAAGGAGGAGAATGGTAGGCGACGAGGTTGGGGGAAAAGGAAGGCGGACTGGGAGGCCGCGGAGACGCTGGTTCTCACCTTCAGTGAAAAGCGGGAGTCTATGTGCTGGGCAGGAGGCAGCTGACACAGCAAAAGGATCGCTCTGGCTGTGTTCTCGGGAAGGGTGGTCAGACCAGACAGGAAGCTCCTTCGGTCACCTAGCAGATGACAGTGGCTTAGAGAAGGGCGATGCGGGGAGAGGACCGGGATTGGATTCTGAACTAGATTTGCTGAGACTTGAGAGAAAGAGAGGAATCAAGGCTGCCTCTTGTGCTCCTACCAGGGATCTACCTCTGGGCCCCACTGAGTCCTCTAAGTTATAACGCCCCAAAGCCGTGTGTGTGTGTGTGTGTGTGTGTGTGTGTGTGTGTGTGTGTGTGAGAGAGAGAGAGAGAGAGAGAGAGAGAGAGCAAAGTATCTAACAGTCTGAGAAGTCAGAATACTGCAAACTATTTCATCGAAACACTTCCTCTCTGTAAGTTAGACTATTTTAAATTCAAAGAAGCAAAAAGCAGAATTTAGAGCTGTTATCTCTCTGCTTGACTCATGAGTGAGCAGACCCTGGTCAAGCAGATCACTTATCCTCCCTGAGCCTCCATTTCTTTTGCTGTTGAATGAGGATGACGATTCTTCTGTCTCAGCTGTGTGGTAACATGAACTTGGCGTGATCAGAGACTTTGGATTATTGCTGGGCTCATAGAAAGGTGCCTGACACATAATATGTTCTCAGTAAATAGTTGTTGGAGGAGTAAATGAAAGAGAATATGCTCAAAGGCCTTTGGGAGAAATACATAGACCTATGTTAGGTTAATTATTACTGCACTACGGCTACTGCTGAGACCAGCAGCTTTCGGGGAGGCCTAAATTACCGGGATAATCACTTTGCTTGACCCAGGTTGTCATTTCTAGTTGCTCATATAATGGGATAATGGGGACATCCCCTTGGAGTTCCTAGCCTCTGGTGCTCATGGGCATGTTTGGAAGTCAGTAACACCTGGATCACTTATGTAAGAACGGACTTGATGAGCATCCCTTGTAAAATGAAGAGCATCTGTTCTTTTACCAGTCTCCTTAGAGAGTTTCTTTGCATCATGAATCTGATCATTGGTGAAGCTGACAATGAAAATATACAAAGAACACAGCCAGAGGAAACTTAGTTCTAATCTCGAGTCAATGAATTAACACACAAAAGCTCTTAGAATGGGCCATACCAAATGCTCAAGAACAATGGCCTTTCTTATCATTATCAATAAATTTCTCTGTTCCCTCTTCCCCTCCCTTCCTACTTTCTTACTTCCTTTCCTCCTGTTCCCTTCCTCCTTGCCTCCTTCTTTCTCTTTTGTTTCTCCTCTTCCTCTTCGTCTTCCTCTTCCTCCTTCTCCTTCTTCTCCTCTACTCCATTTATTTTATGAATGTTTTCTGACACCTGTTTTATGGCAAGTGCTGTGTTAAGTGTACAGGATACGGAGATGTATAACCTTGAAGCTATTCAAATAAAACCAAATAAAAAATCATAGGTAGGACTGGGGATGTAGCTCAGTGGTAGAGTTCTTGCTGAGCTAGCATGAGGCCCTGAGTTCAGTCCCCAGCACTTAAAGAAAAGTAAGTGGAATGACATCATCTGAATCATCTTTTTTCTGCATTGTACCCAGGTAACATAAGAGCTTAAGTGGATGCCCCTAGGTTCCTGAGACTTCTGAGGTCCCTTTTCTCTTCCTATTGACATCAATTGGCTTAAGCCTTCATGGCATGTGATGTAGGAAATCGTGTCTTACCTTAAGGTTTCCAAGGTTTTCTGTTGGTCACGTTTTCTTCCAGTGTCTTTCCTGCTCTCCATGTGTTTGTTATATTTGTCACCTTGTCCCTACCTTTCTAGGTTCCTTCTAAATGGTTTTACCACAACCTTTCCCAAAGCACTCATGACTACTGTAGATTAGAGATCCTTGCTGAGCGTTTTGTGTGGGTGATGGAGCATGTAATCGAAACACAGAGCAGGAAAGCAAAGCCAAGTGCATGCCAGACTTTACTGTCCCTTCAAATGCATTAGGTGTTTCCCTCAGTGACCCCGTCCCACATGTTCATCTTTAGGCTTGGACTTGTTGTAATCTCAATGGAACTCATACTCCCTGTAATTTTCTTTTATAGCTTCTCCTAGAGGGGACAAATGTGGAAACAGAGAGACCAGAAAGAAGGCAGTGGCTGAAACCCAGGCCGCTCACGGTGGTGAATTGGACCATCCTACGTGGAGGTGGGGAGAAGTGGGCGGATGGAGTCACCATTTTGGGGAAGGTAGGGTCACCGGGCATGTTTGCTTATGGATCAGACACAGAGTTTTGGTGAGAGACAGAGGTCTTGGTTCTGAAACTTTTGGTCTGAGCATCAGGAAGAATAGAGTTACTAAATATAATTCATGTTGAGAGCCAAGCAGCTATAAAATATCTAAACTATATGATGACAATAGTTGCCTTTAATTCTTATAACTTAAAGATAATTGTTAAAATTTTTTCTTCCTTATTTTATATATATATAATTTTATATATTAAGTATATATTTATCCTGACTTTAAAAAAAACATGAATGTAAATATCTTTAGCTAATGTTATGCAACGCTTTTCTGTTAGGAGTCAGTGTAATTCAGACAAAGTTCCTTGTCAAATTATTTCCTGAGTTCTGAGTATTTAGTCACATCCATTAAAAGGTTTTTGAAAAAAATTACTAATACATGCTGTGACATAATGCCTTTGGCTGCTTCTCTACTGTTTGACATATAGGTACTTTCTGTTTTTGTTCTATTACAATAATGCTGCAATCTTTTTATGTAAATAAGTGTTTGTGTCTGATGATTTCGTCATGAGAAATTGATAAATGTAAAATCACCAAGTCAATTTTTTAAAGTGCAAATAAAGAAGAATTATTGATTATTGGTAACTTCTCAGCATTATACCTAATACATGGTAATGATATGCTAAAATTTAAGGTCCCCAAAACAAACTTTTAAACACTCAGTTTCTCGCCAGATTTTATTTTTTTATTTTTATTCTTTGAGGCAGGGTCTCACTATGTAGTCCATGTTGGCTTTGAACTGTGTAGCCCAGGATCACCTTGAACTTGCGGCGATCCTCCTGCCTCAGCCTCCCTCCTGAGTGCTGGGGTTATAGGCATCTTGCCAGACTTTAAAAACCTGGGCCTACGTCTCTTCCAACTTTGATTAAAATGAAAAGGGCAGCAGTTATTAATCTGTGTAAATGAGTAGAAAGAGCATTTGAAAACCACTTAGAAGCTGATGATCACAAAATCTCTTCTAGTTCGGTGTCCTATATTTCATAAGAGAAGGATTTCCTTTTCTACCATCCTTGTGCCTCTTTCATGCTGTCCCCAGTATTAGATATTTCCACAACTAAGAGCCGTGTCTAAACATAACGAGCATTTCCCTACACGTAAACCTTCTTCAGCTGCTCACTGAGGATAGCACTCGGGGTAATTAAAAATAATTGAAATCCAGTTAGACAGTTGGGGGTTCCACACGTTCAGGGTTGGCCAAGCCTGGGAATGAAGTCGGTCGTCTGCAGCATGGCCAGGCTGACACAGTCTGTCTGTATTGTTGGCCCTCAGATTTGGCCTCGCAGAGATACAGCCTCTGTGACTATGCTGTTCAACTGATCTGTCTCATTTTAGGTACCCCTCCCTTCCTGCACCTGTGCACACATTCATCTTACTTAATGTAAATTGTTAGCTGCTTATTTTTCGACATGTGAAACATGCCGATTGTAGGGGTAGAATCCATCCAACAGTTGTATTCAGAGAAGTGTCGCTACTTGCCCCATCCCAACCACCCCATTTCTTTCTTCATTCTTTCTCCACCTGCTCCTTCCAAGAAGAATGATCACCCATTCTTCTAACCCACTCCTTCCAAGTAAAAATCCCATTAGCTTCTAGATTACCCTTTCTACATCGCTTTTGCACAAATGAGCAAAGGTAGGTATGTGTATTTTCTTACCCTTCTTCATTACTTAAAGGCTAGCATTATACATGCTCTTGTACTTTACCTTTTCTTAGTGGGTAATATACTCCCACATATTACTCCTTATTGGCTCATAGAACTCTTCCCTCGATCTTTTGCACAACAGCACAGTGCTCCATTGAGTGAACACATGATAGTTTATCCAGCCAGTCTCCTGAATATGGGCATTTAGGTGGTTCAGTATCTTGCCATTGCAATGATAAAAGGAAAGGCGGTGAGTTTGTGTGTGTGTGTGATTGGTGATTTGTTATGGATTAAAAACTGGTGGTCAACTTAACACCAGCTGAATTAAACCAGCATGGTGCAGAGCATAGATGGCCCACCTGAGAAAAGTTGCCAGCATGAAAGGAGACATGGAGAGGAACAGCGTGATGTTGTGAGTTCTCCTAAGTGTCATTGTTTGGAGCCATTGGTTCTCCTGGAGGAGCTTGCTATGCTGGCTCCCGATATGAATTCAGCTATTATTATCGGAGGAGCTCGGGACCTTGTCGCTGAGAGTGGCTGTGGCTCACTTTGGGGGAGCTCTGCTCCTTACTTTGATCATCGCTTCCTGCTCTGGAGGGGAAGATGTGTGCTGTTTAATCTCCAGGAGAAGCTTGTCACACTGGCTTCCTGACATGTACTCAGCTGTTCTCACTGTCGGAGGAGCTCAGGACCTCGTTGTCGCTGAGGATGGCTGTGGTACTTTTCAGGGGAGCCCTGGTCCCTATTTTGAATGTTGCTTCGTGGCTCCAGTGTAGAACCCTCAACCTACTGGCACAGATCCTTCATTCTGCTGGCATACACTTTCTAGTTTCCACCACTGACCTTCGGGCCTTCCCAGTGCAGGTCCATGAAATAGAGTTGCATGAGTCACTGTCATGGGCTCTAGGTCTTTAGCTGAACTCATGCAGAACATTGCTGTGGGATCCAGGCCCTCAGCTGGATTTTCTAGGTCTTTAGTGTTGTGAACAGATTTCCTGCACTTTCTTGCATTTAACTTTGGGTGACCATCATAAAATAATATTATAAATTCTGTGTCCTGTAATTGTTCTCCTTGCAACCCCTGACTACAACAATGGTGTATTAGGTATGTGTATTTTCTTACATACCCTTCTGCTTTACCATCTGCCTTCTTCTAGGCTCTGACTGACCATGGGGCTGCAGCCTGGAAGAGGAAGAATGGATTTACACAACCCCCAATTCCCACCCAAGGGTTTCACCAAGGTATAAAGCAGGTGGTATATTTTTAGAATAGATTTTAGAAGTAGGACTGCTGACTTAAAAGGTACATTCAAGTGTAGTTGTGTAATGTGTTAATGAATTTCTTTCTAGAATAATTTCGTCAACATTCGTTCTCACCGGCAATGTCTGAGGAACCCGGTTTCACTACAGTCTTGCCAGTGGAAAGTGTGGTCATGCTTTTTAATTTTTGTCAGCCTGATCACAGAGAAGTGCTACTTCCTGAAATTCTGACTTCTATCCCCTCCACCCAGCAAGATTTCTGAGTTCTTTTTGAGTACTATTCTTTGCGCAGCGGCCTGAAACTACATTCAGGCAGTAAAGCAGGAAAATTAGAAGGCTCACCTTACTGGTTTCACTTTTTTCAGGGACGCTAGTCTTAAATCCTAGTACCCGAGGCCTGAAGAACATTTCATATATTTTGTCCAATTTGTAGTTAAAGACAAGAGTATACAATCAGTATCTGTTGGCCATAGTTAGAAGTGTAACTTGGTCTAACACTCATCTAATTATGGGTTCTGGACAGAAAGAGGAAATAACCAAAGATTAGTACAGCAATAGGAAAACAAAACAAAACAAAAAAACCCCCAAAACTCTGGGGCTGAATATCACATGTTCTTAAATTGAAAGGGCCAGGAGCAGAGAAGGCCACAAAATCCATTTTGTGAAAATTTTTAATTCTTAAGAGTTAAAAAGAGAAAATAGTTAACTTCTATAAGGGAGAAGAATGGAAAGAGAAAGCAAAATTTTCTACAGAAGAAAACAAACAAACAAACAAATAAAAAAAAAAAAACAAAAAACTGAGTCATAGTGGATTTCTTGTGGGTAGAATGCCAGAAGGTCCTGGACCAGATTTTTGAAAGGCCTGGGAGCATTTGACTTGGAATTTAGGATTCTATAATTCTAATTTGGATATGAATAGTAGTTGCATTTTGGAAGAACACTGTGAACAGCTTATTCGTCACAAAACTGATAACAAAGTTGAAATATATCATTTTGTTGGAAAATATAGATTACCAAAATTGAAGCAAGAAGTTATGGAAAAATCAAGTAGACTAATATGCATGGAAGAAATTAAAAATTTATTTTAATACCTATTTAAAATGTATGAGACTTGGAATGATCTACAGGACGGTTTTATTGAAATTTAAGAAACATAAAAAAAATGGGGAAGCGTTCTAATTGATTCAAAGAGGCTAGTTGGGTGTGGTGATGCACGCCTGAGGCAGGAGGATGGCTCAGAGTTCAAGGCCGCCTGGGTTGCATAGTAGTTCAAGGTCAGCCTGAACTACACAGTGAGACTTTGTCTTAGAAAACAAACAAATGAAGGCAAATAAACAAAGAGACTACCAGACTCTGTTAAAAGCCAGGCAGGGATAATGTATTAGTGAAGGTCTAGCTAGGAGACAGGAATCTTTCTACTTATGGAAAAATGATAAAAGAATGGAAAGAATGAATAATTACATGTAAAGTTGTTACCCAGGTAACTAAGAAGATAGAAACAGAAGACTTAGTCATCACAATTGTAGCAGCAGCAGAGAGGAGCTCCCATCCTTAGGGTGTGAAAGGATGAGGGAAAGAAGTTGAATTTAATATAGAAGCTTGAAGGAGGGTTCCATGAGCTGAAACTCAGATCTCCGAGAAAGAGCTGATGTCTGACTGAGAAGGCGAGGCAGGCTTGACACGTGTTGGAGAACTGCAAAATGATTCCATTGTTGCAATGGGGAAATGCTACTCTATGCACAGAGAAGCATTGCTGGATTATCACACCTGGGAAAAAGGTGTGATAATTCCCTGGTGTAAACCTTGGGTGGGAATTGGGGGTTGTGTAAATCCGTTTTTCCTCTTCCAGGCTGCAGCCCCATGGTCAGTCAGAGCCTAGAAGAAGGCAGATGGTAAAGCAGCAATGCCTTTCACTGAGTTCCAGTCCTGGCTACATAAAGCAGGGAGCAGAAGGGGAGGCTTGGAGCCGGAGACACCAGGACAGGACAACTGGCCTGGAAGAGCATTTGTACCCATCCCAGTTACTGATGGATGGAAAAGATATCAATGAAAACA
>RJWT010015000.1:0-20697 GCA_004365215.1 Cuniculus paca
GGGCTTGGGGACAGCGTAGGATGGAAGCTCCGGGCTGGCATCCGCCGAGAGACTCCCCCGTGCGCACTGGCCCTCCTGACCGCTCAGAACTGGGCGGGGACTCGCGGCCGTCTCTCTCTGGGAGGGTACCCCAGGCGCGGCAGCTGGTCCCGGGTGCCGACTCCAGGAACTGCGCCCCGCACTGATGGGACCCGGAGGCCGGCCCGGGGCGGGGAGGAGCCGCGTGCTCAGACCTGCAAGGATTCCCGTCAGCGACTTTCTCGTAGCGGCTCGTTGGTCTAGGGGTATGATTCTCGCTTTGGGTGCGAGAGGTCCCGGGTTCAAATCCCGGACGAGCCCACTTTTTTATGCCCACTGTAGTTTTTCTGAGCGAAGACTCCGGAGCTCCTCGAGTCCCCGGCGTAGACTCGCACCAGCCTGCGTTCAGCCTGCTGTCCCTCTGGTCGTCTGATTGGTCCAGTTGAACGCAAGGGACCGGCCCCTGGAATTGAGGCTTGGAACTCAGAGTTCTGGGTGTGGCTGAGGGGCGGAACCCACACAAGAATTGTGAGACCCGGCCCCTGGGAACCAAGAGGAGGGCAAACCCCCTTCCTCCCATCTCCTGTCTCTGCGGACACGTAGGTGACACGGGCAAGGCAATTCTGGGGTCTCAGGATGGCACTTGTTCTGGACGTATAATTTTCAGTGTCATGAGCTCCAAGTCCGGACGAGACTGGTTTTTGAAAGCCCTTCCCTCTGCCTTTGATAGATCGAACCCATGACCTTCACACTGAACTACACATCCGCAGCCCTTTTTTCTTAAGAGACAGGGTCTTGTCAAGTCACTAAATCCAGGGGGCTCCAATCTGTGATCCTCTTCCCTCAAACACCCTGAGTACTGGTATTATAGGAGTGTACCACCATGCCCGGCTCCTTTTTATTTTTGAGGGGTTGTCAGAGGTACCTTCCATAACAAAGGAGAGGAAAGGAGACTGAGGATGAGGTTTTCTGTACCCTCAGTGTAGGGACCACCAAAGGCGAGAGTCACCTTAGAAGTCCATAGTAGTTTAGGGCGCTGTCCTCCGGACACAGATCTCTTCCCCACGCTGGAAGAAAAGCAATATTTTAATAGGTTATTATAATTCCAGTATGGTGAGGTCAGCAGAGGAGGAAACAAGTGCTGTTGAAAAAAAAATTTTAAAAAGAAAGGAAAAAAGAAAGAAGAAAAAGAAGGTGTTCGTTGTTCCCAATTTCCAAAAGGTTGGGGCAGGCCACCATAGACTCCACAAAAACTGGGGGTAGAAAGGTGGGTGGAGAGACAGTCAGGAGCCTGTACTGTGATTTTCCTGGAAGGAGCAGACTAGGCGGTAAGCAGGTTTAGGACTGGTTGGTTTGAGTAATTTCAGCATCTCTGAATCATGGGGGCTGTTCCTAGCTGTGTGGTACCTGGCCTTTGGTGACCAAGGCAGGTGGACAGTAGCCAAAGGGTGAGGAGCCCATAAAGGAAGTTGCTGGTGGTAGGCAAGAGTGGATTTCGGTTTATGGAGTTTGCATTTGAAAATGTGCAATCCCGGAGGATTTTTGTTTGTTTGTTTGTTTGTTTGCTGCACCAGGGATCAAACTCACAACCTTGTACTTGCCAGGCAGGTGCTTAGGTCACTGAGCTAAATCCCAGCCAGGAATTGTTTACTAACTTGGGAGGTGTGGATTCCTCACAGCCAGTAAGGTCTCCAATGTCAAGCATCAGAATGCAAAAAATGAAATAGTTAATACTAGCAGAGACTGAGGAATTTGGCAGAAACTTTTGGGTCTCTCAAGCTGGGAAGAACGATCCAATTTGAATCTTAGAAACAAAGTAGGTCCAGAGATTTCTGTCCCCGCCAGTCGAGCTGAGCACAGGGTGAGAACTCTAAGGTATGTACCCGTCTATTATAGTCTGGGTTTACAAGGGAAAGGATTTAATACAGGACACATAATTTATAGGATGATTTTATAATAGTCACTCAAACAGTCAAATGCAAAAGAGTGCAGAAGAGGCTGAGGCAGGAGAATTGTTGCAAGTTTGAGACCAGCCTGGGCTAAAAAGTGAGCTCAAGGCCAGCCTGAACTGCACAGCCAGACCCTGTCTCAAAAAGGCAAAAAACAAAAATGAAAACAAAAACAAGCAAACAAACACACACACAAACAAGCCAGGGATTTATCTCAGTGGCACAAGTACCTACTTTGCAAGCAAGGTCATGAGTTTTGATCCCTGGTACCAAAAAAAAAAAAAAATTTAAAAAATAAAAAACAAAACAAAGAGTGCAGAAAGTCTTTCCACACACTAGAGACCCAAAGAACTTAGCTAACGGCCTGGATCCCACAGCAATGTCCTGCACGAATCCAGCTGAAGACCAAGAGCCAGTGGCGATGTACTCCAGGAGCCCATCTGGAAGCCTAGAGCCTACGACAGTGTCTCATACAAGTCTGTATCAAGAATCTGCACTGGGAAGACTCAAAGGTCTGTAGTGGAAGCTAGAAAGTCTGCACCAGTGAGATGAAGGTTCTGTGCCAGCAGGTTGAAGGATCTGCACTGGAGCCAGGAAGTGACACTCAAGATAAGGACCAGAGCACCTCCAAAAAGAACCACAGCCGTCCTCAGCAACAGTGAGGTCCTGAGCTTTTCTGATGATGAGAACAGCTGAGTTCATATAAAGAAAGCCAGCATGATGCGCTTCTCCAGGAGAATCAACAGCTCAAAATCTTCCTCTCCAGTTCTCCTTTATTATGCTGTTGGCAATGATCCTCAGGTGGGCCTTCCACATCTAGCACCACACCAAATCAGTTCAGCTGGGTGTTACAGGTTGACCATTAGTGAATCCACCACACCAACTCACCAGTGGGCATTGTCTCTTGTAGCAGATCAAATAAATACAGAACTATTATCTCCACATTATTTAAACTGGGCCCTGTCTCCATGCACTGATATATACAGAGCTGGCTATACGATTTCCTTCTCCCTTCCCAGTGTACAAAAGTTTATATATCAGAAACTGAAGCAACAGCCTCCTATATTTGTTCATATGCTATCCCAATCAAGTTATGCAGACTGGTCCTTCTGCACATCTTTCCCCCTGCATATTGCAGAGGTGCTTGCTCTTTGTCCAGCTGGCTCAGCTCGCCTTGCTCATATAGTCCCACCATCCTCGCAGTCAATCATCCTTGAACCACTCCCTTATTCACGAGATAATAGATTCGGGGAGAGGCCTTGGATCAAGGCCTTTGTCAGTATATCCTCTCTTGGATTGGACATGGTACCCCTTGGTTGCTCATAACTTTGAATATATCTTAGTGTCTCCACTCTCGATGTAGGTTGCATTGGAAGTGGTAAATTGGAATTAACTTGCCAGAATTTCAATAGCGTTTCAATGGGATTATGAATATCACTTTCTGGATTGTGAGGAGGACTGGAAAAGGGATCACAATATTTGGATTACAATATACAATATTTGGATTATAATAGTCTCTGGCCTAAACACACATTTCTCTCTCTCTCTCTCTCTCTCTCTCTCTCTCTCTGTCACCAAGGTCTCACTATGTAGTTTAGGTTGGCCTTGAATTCGCTATGTAAACCAAGGTGTCCTTGAACTCACATCAATCTTCCTGCCTCAGCCTCCTGAGTGCCGGGATTACAGGCATGTGCACCATAGCTGGCATAAATCTCTTTTCTTTGTCTCAGGGTTCTATGTGCTGAGGGAGAAAGGGTTCATGCTCCTGACTCAGGCTCCTAACCAGTCAGGTCTCTTGCTCACAACCTGAGCCCACTAAGTTGCCTGGGGAGCCCTCATTGGGCCCATGTGATCAAGCACTAACCAGGCTCCCCTCCAGTCCTTTTTTCTGAGCCAGAACATATTAAGACTCCTGCTTCTTAGGGTAAAAACCATTATCAGTCCCATTATTTAGAGAGTGCTACTTCTAAATCTGTGGCATTGCATCTTTATGCAGGACCTAATTCCCCTCCACAAGGCTTCTGCTGGATTCTGTCCCCTCTATACCTAGTCTTGAGTCAGGGTCTGGTTCCAGCAAGGCATGGCCGCTATTTGTCCATTGAATGAAAAGCAGATAGTTCAGGGTATAGATTACACAGAGGAAGATGGTCCCTGGGGAGCAGATTTATACTCCATTTGGCTTCAAAGCCCAGAGGAGCCACATTTTGCTTTCCTGGTCAATTTATGGCATTGGATGGAGTCCTCAGCAGGCCTATGGGGTAGATGGGAGATAGGTTCAGTGTATGATGAACCAGATTTGAGATGGACCTCAGTGGCCAGATTGGGCCTAAGCACTGAGATCAGATGTGCAGGTGTTGGAAGAGGATTGAGAGGGCATTTTCTCAAAGAGCTGCCCGACTTCCTTCCACTTAAGCTCCCACCCGCTGCAGGGCCCTCCTGGGTGGCACCTAAGCACCCATCTAAGGTTGTACTTCTGGAGGTGGGTCCTGACACCTGAAGGGGCAGATGAAATGGGCTGGGGAGCAGACTGAGGCTCTGGATGGGTCCCTGCATCTGCGAGGGAATTGTAGACTGACAGCAGCAAGAAAAGGGGGATGGAAACTGACAATTGCAGATCAGTGAGGGTGGGGCCTGAGTAAACTCACCTAGGGTAACAAGTGCCTATTACTAGCTGGCCTGTTGGTCTACGGGTGTGATTCTCACTTAGGGGGTGACCTGTCCCAAATTCAAATCCTAGACAAACCCTAGTTTTAAGGACAAATACCAGGGTGGCTCCCCGAGACAGACTCACCTTTCATTGGGAGATCCTTTCTGGTAGAAAAGGCTTTGCCTTCACCTTTTGAAAATGGTAAATCAGTGGATTCCATCCAGATGTTGAGGGGTGGCGGTCTGTGTGTTGCCAGGGAATTGAGTCGCTGGCACAATCCGTCTCCCTGAAAGTGAAGGTCCTGGCAGAAGTCGCTTTCTAGACTGTAGATGGGCGGCTCCTAGGCAGGTGCAGGGACCTTACAGTTACCTCTGATCGTGAACTTTTTTCTTAAGCTTTGCAGCAGTACAAGGAGATGGCATTGAGGACCTTTGAGGGGATAATGGCGAGAGATGACAGGATACAATTGTGAGGAACCGGTGCGCAGTAGCCACTTGTCTTCCTTTCCAGCATGCCTGCAAGCAAGTCAGAAGTCAAAATAGCGCACCGCCCAACGTGGGGCTCGAACCCACGACCCTGAGATTAAGAGTCTCATGCTCTACCGACTGAGCTAGCCGGGCACTCATAGCAGCCGTTCGAATCTTTCTTAATCATTAGCTAATCAAGATGATCGCGCTAGTCACGCTACAGGAGAAAGTGGTGCAAGCATGGCCATCTTGGTGTACCTTTTGTGTACCCTGAACGTGGAGACTTAGACTCCGCGGTGCTGCCAGAGGAACGGGTTTGGGAATTCTGCATCCTTAGCCGGGAGCTGCGCGGCCGCAGCGCAGGGAACTTGAGGACAGTGCCGAGTGGGGTTGGGGTTCGGGGTTACACCGACCTAAGAACCGGCAGGCAAAATTTAGTGGCTGCCTGGAGCCCTGTTCCGTGAACAGGACTCAGGGTAAATTCATGCAAGCTGAGCCCACCGTGCAATGAAACCCGGCCCAAAATGGGGGGAGGGGAGCTCCCTTGAGTTTCTATTAAATCTGGCTCGTTGATCACATTCTGATTTTTCTTATGGAAAGTCTATATATGCTTCCTTTGAATTATTTAAAATCAATTTATTTTTAGGTTTTAAAACATTAATGGGCATGATGGTGCACTCCTGTAATCCTAGTACTAAGAGACTGAGGCTGAAGCAGGAGAATCATAAATTCGAGTCTCACCTGGGCAATTCACTGAGACAGTGTCTCAAGATTAAAAGGAGGAAGCCCTGGGGGTGTAGTTTAGTGGTCGAGCACTACTGGGTTCAGTCTACCAATATCACAAAAAATAATACACCATCTGTGTGCGTACCCGTTAATGATCTTTTCTATTCAAGTCGAGACTTTCCGGGTTTTTTACTATGGCCAGGCCTCCACTGACACTTCCTGGCTGGGTGGAAAAGGGGAGCCTGTGGCTGCTCCTACGCGGACAAAGAAAGTTGGGCCAACGTGAAATGAGCTCGCCTTTAGAGCCACCTGGAACTCGCAGGCCGAGGTGACTCAGGACTTGCTGTACAAATCTCAAGAAGTGAAAAGGGAGGTGAAGAGAGCCTGGGCCGAGGTCTAGGGGGTCCTGGAGTCCCGCTGAGCGCCCTGGAGGTTGTTAGAAGCAGCAGCGCAGCCCGCGACTCCGCGGTCGGCCGAAGCGAGGAAAGCCAGGCTGGGACCCAAACACGGGTGGCGGAGGGAGGCGTGCTCCGGGCAGAGACTGCGTCCCCACCCCTTCAAACTACCCAATCTGAGGCCTGAACTGGGGAACCCCAGATTAGGGGCCTGGCGGGGTGGGAAGAGGAGAGAGCCGACAGCCATCGGAGTCAGTTTCGCTTTCATGGAAGGTGAAACCACGCCAGCAGCAGCGCGTCTCGTCTCAAGAGTCCCACTGGATTCTTTGGCGGGATACTAATTCCGGGTGGTGGAAAAGAGAAGGGCTCGTCCGGGATTTGAACCCGGGACCTCTCGCACCCTAAGCGAGAATCATACCCCTAGACCAACGAGCCACGCTCTTAATCCTCTTCACTCGCTTATGTTCAGCTACCACCACACAGTCTCCTCCGTCCCCCGAGAGGTCCTGACCTACAGCACAGGTCCCAGACTAAAGATTCCAACGAATGGAGGGCAGGGGACTGAATAACTCTGAGGTGAAGAGACTCATACTCTACTGCTAGCTGGCTGAGGTTGGGGCAGCAGGAAGTGGAGTCCACCTGCCAGGAGTTCCCTATCGGAGACTCTGTTCACCTATTTGAATGCGAAAGGGCCAGCTCCGTGGTAGTCACATCGGTGGCATCTAAGTCCACACTCAGCTTCGCCTTTGTTCTGTTGTTTTTTTTCTGAAGCACCTGCCTTTAGGATTCAAGACAATATTGAAGCAAATAACGTTGTTATCTCTGCCCGGCTAGCTCAGTCGGTAGAGCATGAGACTCTTAATCTCAGGGTCGTGGGTTCGAGCCCCACGTTGGGCGGGTAGTTTTGGTTAACACGGAAGCCATGGGTACATCCAACGACGGAGAAAAGAAAACAGGAGCGGCAAATAACAATTTCAAACGGTGTTACTCTGCGTAGCAGATTGTCATCCACCTTTGAACCCAGGTTCATTGTCTCTGTCCTTCCAGTGGGACTTTGGGACTCAGGCCCACGGGCTGACTTTTGAGGTAGTCTCAGTACTTTTTTTGCAGTGCTCTTAGAGTAAAAGAACTCAGGAAAATGGATAGGTCTTGAGAAAACACTAAGTGAAACAAATCAAACACAGAGGTTAAATATTGCATGCTTTCTTTAATATGAGAGATCCAAAATATAAATAATTTAAGAGTAAAATAAAAGGTCACATTAAGACACCAGGAGGTAGACTGTAGAGATGGGAAGGGGATATGAGGAGGCAGACGAGAAGGGAAGTGGGAGTAGAAATGATCAGGATGCAATATGTATACGTATCAATTCCCCAAGCTGAATGTAATCACTATGTGTGACAAACATACACTAATAATTTTAAAAAAAATTAGAGAGGTGCAAGAGAGCTATTCACGCCTTTGCCCTTTAAAAAAAAAAAAGAAAAGAAAGAACTCATGCTTAGTGCTCTGGGTAGTTAGCGCCATGTACATGCGTAGATTTTAAAGAAAAAAAGTCTTACTAATACAGTACCTGTATTAGTTTTTTGTCAGACCATCACAAATTGTCATAAACTGGGTGGCTTAACACAAAAGAAACATATTGTCACTGTTCTGCAGGCCAACAATGTGTCAGTGAGGCATCTCCTTTCTCACCTCTCCCAGCCTCTGGTGTTTCCAGCAATCTTCCGGTTGTTCCTTGGCCTGTAGACACGTCCCTTCAATTTGCCCTGCCCCCACAGGGCCCTCCCTCTGTGTCTCTGTCTCATGTCCTGTGTCAGGGTATTAGTCACAGGGTTAGAACCCACCCCATCCCACTACAACCACATTCTCGCCTTACTATAGCTAGCTGTGAAGAGTCTATGTTCTGAGGTGGACATGAATTTGAGGGAGAGGAAACGCTACTAAATTCAGTAGAGTACCTGTTTAAAAAGAATATATTAGGTTTCTCACCCTCCCATTCACCAGACACTCGCCTTGGTCAAGCGAGTTTTGCCGGCCTCAGGAAGGCCGGCTGACCCGTGGGCTCGGTCCTCCGCCGAGGACGCCCTGTCTCTGCCTCAGCGCCCTAAGTCGCCACGCGGCTCCAGCTCCCCAAATTTCGGGGTCTTTCCTTGACCCCAGCCCTGCCCCCAGCTCTTCTCCGTAGGGGGTCCCTGATCTGGGCCTGCTCCGGCCCAGACGCCGCACCTGCCCTCCAGCTTCGGCTCACCTGGGTGCAGAAGTCAACCCGAAGGCAGAAAGAAGGTCGTCCTGGCCCGGTCCAGCGCTGCACTGCAGGGTGTCACAGTCCCAGCTCCAGGCCCGCAGCGGCCTCTGAGCCTTCCGGGTTCACTGGGTGCCATATCAGGCTTAGAGGCCTGGGCAGGGGTCGTGGAGGGCACCTTGAGGGTTTGTAAGTGCGAGCCAATCGAGTTTCGGACCCAGAACCTCTAGGAGGCCTAGTGGATACTCAACAGTTATGAGCCACTATAAGTGGGGACGCCTTGTTTCGTCTGTTTCTAGTGATCTGGGCCCCAAGCCCCTACTCTCGCTGCCTAAAACAGCTACTTTCAGTTTCGCGACCCCGAGAGACACGGCCGGCTGGAGGGAAGCTTGCTAGGATTCCAGAGCTGGGCTGGGAGAAGGTAGCTTAGGGCCATCGCCTAGGTCAGGTCCGGACCCAGCCGGAGGTTTCCGGGCCTCTGTCGGTCTGTCCTTGTGAGTGGGCGTGTGCTCCTTTCTTTCCGCCCACGTCCATGAATACCTCGCAGGGAGAGCCACCCGCTCGCTGATTCCAAACCGACTCCAGGGCAATTTCTCTCAGAACAGTGGAAGTAATTTGAAGGCAATAGTCACCACAGGTGCTTAGGGAAAACAGCCCGGCTAGCTCAGTCGGTAGAGCATGAGACTCTTAATCTCAGGGTCGTGGGTTCGAGCCCCACGTTGGGCGTAGTTTTTAACTTTATCCACCATTTCTAATCAATATATTGGGACGGTTGTGGGACTGAGTTAAAAAAAGCAAAAGGAACCAGCACTCCTGGGCTCGTCCGGGATTTGAACCCGGGACCTCTCGCACCCGAAGCGAGAATCATACCCCTAGACCAACGAGCCGTCCGCTTACTAGGCCTTCTCCAATACTTTCTTCACATATCTCCTGTTTCCGCATGCCTGAGGCACATTCCCAAAGGAGCTGAGCCCTTCCTTGCAGCGAGGCCCTGGACAGAGAATCCCTGGAATCAGCCCTGTTGCGAGGAGGGCTTTGGCTCTAACCGAGACAGGGATGGTTAATTCCTGCCCCAAAGTAGTGGGGGTCATAAATGTGTGTGTGTGCGGGAATGTGTCGAGGGGCCTTGGATGAGAAGGTACCTTGAAGAAAAACTGCTCTGTTGCTGAGCCCAGGGGTTTAGGGAGGGGGATGGTCATCAAGTCAGACTCACCGTTCCACCGACCCCTTAGCGCCCCAGCCTGTCTGAGGCTGGAAAAAGGGGACAGTTCTTCAGCTGTGGCAGTTCAGCCAGTTCCTTACAGTCCTGGGGTTGGAGCCCTGCTGCCCAGCCTCCTTTTCCCCTAGTTGCAGCCCTGGAACTCCTCGGGTGTCAGGGAGCTCAGCCCAGGGTCCCACCCCTATGCTGCTAGGGGAACACTTGGGACCTGAGAAGGTCCTTTGGGAGCAGCTGTTACCTGAGGCCTCCGGTCAAAGAACTGATAGACCTGGCTGGCACTTGGTCACCTGGCTAGATCCATGGTTAGAGGACGAGACTCTTCTCACTAGGGACTATTCTTACTATGGGTTGGGAGGTCTCTCACTGCACCTGGCCTCCAAGGATGACATTGTGGAATCCCATCTCACTGTGGATTTCAGTTCCACACGGTCTAGTTAGTTGCCTGATTCAGCCTAAGAAGAGCCCTCTGTGTTTATGTGTGCTGGAGACATCTGTTTGTAAAAGTCAGTGACCCCCATCCCAGGGAGCAATACTGGGGGTGACCGTCCTCAAAGATGTCTGTGTCCAGTATTGCCATCTGTCTCCCATGGGGCTCACTGATGCCTTACCACTCTGGAAGGTCAAGGTGGTAGCAGGAAAACGCAAGAACCAATGCCCAGCACCCCAGCCTCCTCATTCAAGTTAGCAAAGGCCCTGGGGAAGAATCCTACAAGGGTTTTCTTTCTCACGGATCACAACACAGCAAGACTGTCCCCCAGTAAAAGACAAGAAATTCTGGTAATCTGGCTCCTCCAGCATTTGATCCTCCTCTATTCTCAGCAAGAATCTCAAGCCGGATTCACGAGCCACCCACACAAGCTTATTTCTCTGTTCAACATTATGCCAGGTTCCAACCTGGCTCAGCAACACTGTCCAAAGCCCAGTCCCCATGGAGTTGGGTTGGGAGAGAGTTTGATTTAGGTTCAGTCAAGGGGAGTGGGAGTGGGTTCAGGCAATCATCCTGTTATACAGGAAATAATATAACTTCCAACCTGCTAGATGTCAGGTACACCGAGTTTGTGTTCCCCAAAATCGAAGAATGAATTCTAAGGAACAATGGAGGTTAAGAGTAGGAAAAGTTTATTGAAAGCGATAGCTCTTGAGAGACACGAGGGGACCCAAAGGTGGGTTGCCAACGAGCCCTCTTCTCAAAGGAAGTTTTATAGAGCAAGATCATGACATGGTTACAACGTGGGTCAAAACTATGATCAGCCAATAAGATTACAAGTATAGCTGCTTAGGTAATACTGATCCAACCGAGTAGCAGGTCACAGGGCAAGAGTATGTAGAAGGAACAAGGACCTTTTTAGGAAGGGAAGGATCAGGAGGCCCTGGTCATCCACCTGATTGACTGATGCCTGTCTAGACTTTATTGGACCAGATAACACTAATTATTTTATCTCTTGGGAAAGTTTGTAGGCTTTGCATTTCATCTTTATTTGGAGGCCTGGCCTTCAACAGATGCACCTCCAACTGCACTTGTAATGTGTTCTCAACCTCTGCACTGACTCTCTCAAGGGCCTAGCCCTGTCTGATTGCCTATAATACTTCTACCTAACTTAGCTGTCTATAATTTTCTACCTCAGCCTTCCAAGTAGCTGAGACTACAGGCATATGCCATTATGCCTGTCTTGAATTCTGTTCTTGCCTTCCTGTCTTCCCTTTTATTTTACTCCCAGTAGACAAAAAAGAGGCCACATGGGTGAAATGGACATAGGATAATCAGTAGGGCTCCCCTTACTCCTTTATTTCTCATAGAACTCATCAAGGTTGGTGTTCTTGGTAGTCCGATGAAGAGATACAAGATGTGATAGAAATATACAGTAAATGTTTAAATTTATTACAGTAAAAGATACATTGCCATTGATCCCTCTCAAAATACTCTTCCTCATCTTTAACACATTTATCTCATTGTTCTTTCCACTTTTTGAAGCAGTTCGGGAAATCCTCTTTCTTGAGGGTCTTTTTGTGATTAAAAAATATATGGTGATGGCTGGGTGTGGTGGCATACACCTATGATTCCAGCACCGGGGTGGCTGAGGCAGAAGGAACACCAAGAGTTCAAGTTCAGCCTCAACTACATAGTGAGCTCAAGGCCAACCTGAACTACATAGTGAGACTCTGTCTCAAAAAACAAAAAACAAAACAAAACAAAAAGTGGTAAATGCTGCAACAAATGTTTTTAATGGTGAGCCCTCTGCTCACCAATTCCCATATGGAGTAGCCCTGAGGATGAGAACCTAACTTCTCTCAGGGCACAGAGTTCAGTCTCTGAAAACCATCTCTGCATACGCATTGCAGAACTGGTGTGGGACTTGCTGACACAGCCTGTGACTCACAGGTTTCCTACTCATTTTCCCTTCCCCCATGTTGTCCATCTTCTCTACCTATAACCAAGTAAAGGGAAAAACAAAAACAAAACGGTGAATGATGACAAGTGTCATGCAACAGAAAGACTGTAAAGTGTAAAAATGTGGTGGCATGTCCTTGTCCACTTTATTCATGGGACCCGGCACTGTGAAACTTCTGGCTCTTTCCAAAAGTCAAACTAACCACAAAAGGTCAATGTTTTGAATTGATTCAGGGCATGGAGGCAGGGCGTACCCATACTTCCAGAACTGCTTCAGGAAGTGACAAGAAACATGAGACAAATGTGTTTGAAGTGAAAGGGAGTATTTTGAGGGGTGTTAATGATAATGTGTCTTTAACTGTAATAAAATCTTTTAAAATTTATCATTCAGTGTATTTTTAGTCACATATGTTCCCTGACCTAGACGAAGCTGAACTGATGGGCATGGTTGCCTTTTATCCTTCAGCCCTGATCAGCTTCTACACATCCCATGCTATCATACACTGCTGCTCAGCAAACCTTGTTTTACAGACTCGGCATTTCCATTCTCTGGATCTTGAAACTCCCGGGCTAGTTGTTGGTTAATCTCCTCTTGTCTGGACTCATACCAAGGGTTTTTTTATTTTCTGCCCAACCCACTTTGGGGCAGGCCTACCATTGAGCCTGGGGCAAGCAGCATACTTATTCTAGACAACCACAGGCCTGGTAAAAAGAAGACAATAGATTGGGATCCATGACTAGTAACTGTTGTTACAGGTTATTTTATCTTAAGAAATTTCTGTTTTTAAGTTTTTAAAACTATGTAGCCAAAGGGTAAGTCTTTGGTTAGTCATTTATGTTGTATTTTGTTTGAATTGTCATTTACCATTTTTAAAAATTGTGTAAGATCTGCACCTTGCCTTCATGATTTCTAACATGATTATGATTCGGGGAGAGTCTCCCACTTCAGTGGTATGGGTATCTATCTGTATTTTATACTAGTTAGATACTTAGAGAATGGAAAATTTGCCAGCTTGTCACCTCATTGGTTTATGCAGCAGAACAAACGCTCACTTTGGAACGTGAGGGCTGCAGATCAGTGAATCCATGTTTTCCAAGCCACAGAGGTGCGTGGTGACTACAGCAGTGTGGAGTAATTGGGGGAAAATTTGGGCTACAGGACGTAACACTGTAACTTTAAAAATTAATAAAAGAAGAAGTTACTGAATGTGGCCCTTTGGTTTAAAGGTATGGTTCTTACTTTGGGTGTGAGAGATCCCGGGTTCAAATCCCGCATAGGCCCTTCAGGCTTCTTCCCCCAGGAGACACAACCGCTTACTCCCTCACAGTGCACCTCTGGGAGAGAATGGAGCGAGAAGGACCCGGAGAGGGAGCCCCTCACCATCTAGGTAGGGGCTCTGGCTTTACCGCGCCCGCACTTCTTAGCTTTCTGCCCAGCGGGAGCAAGGGAATTTGTGGTTTGAATGCACAGAGGTCTGGGCAAACGGTTCAGCCTAGATCTGACGGATTTTCGGTGACCCGGTCAAGGCTACACACAGGGAGGACACGGGGACAACAGTGTCTCCGAAGCTGGACACGCAAACCTGGACGTGGCCTTCGTTTTCCGGAAGGAGCCCTGGGTCGAGGACCTGCGTGTCAACAACTCCCAGTGAAGGCGAGCGGCTCTTTTCTCGGTTTCGATCAAGCCGCGGAGGCAGGAGCAATGGAGCGGGGTGGGGGTGGGGGTGGGGGTGGGGGTGGGGGGGCCACGGGGAGCACCAGGCACCAACAGGTGTCACCCCGCCCGTGGCCCCGGCTCCAAGGATCGTTCACCCCGCTGCAACCCCGCTCTTGGAAGCTGTCTCTGCCCCTCCAGAGTGATTTTGACTTCACTCCAGCTCGAGCTGCGCATTGGAGGCAAGCGGCTGGCCAGGGTTCAGGGATAACCCGACTGGCAGGCGCAGCTCCTTCCGTTATGGGTCACGGAGAGGGCCCAGGCGCTGGACTCCCTCAGGCGTCTCTGTGAATTTAGTTTTCCAAGCAAGTCTGAAATCTGACTCTTTTTAGTTTAGCTTCTCAGGTCCCGTCCCAATGACACCACGAGGGTCATAAAGAGAAATAGAAACAATACATGGTTTGTTGGTCTAGGGGTATCATTCTTGCTTAGGGTGTACGATGTTGCAGGGTCAAATCCCCGAAGTGTTTTCACTTTTTTCTCCAATTATATTCTACATTTTTCCTCCCGATGCAGGTCTAGACTGGGCTCTGCGCTCCAGGTTAGAGTCGGACATCCAAGTCTGACGTCTAGGAAGTCAAATGTTAAAAAGGTTTCAGACTGAAGCTGCCCACTGCCACTTGTTAAAGTTGAATTGGAACCTTAGGCCTGACAGGCTACTTCGGTCAGTTTGCGGTTTTTCCTGCCTGTGTGAAGAGAAGAGTCTTCTTTACAGCGGAGGCATCTTCAAACCTCAGCCTGGGATTCCCACCCACAGCTTCCGACTCGGGGGGCCAGAATTTATGGAGCAGGACCCTCGAACGACAAGGTACTGGTTTTTGTAGCTGGTGACCTGAATTCTTACCCTCTCTCTGTCCTTTTCGCGGTACTGGCCTCTGGAACCCCACTCACCTGGGCATATACTCGATGGGCTCCTCTCCATCCTAGCGGGAGAAGGAAAGCTGACCCAACAGGCCTGGGATCTTCCCCGCTGTCCTCTGAAGACATGTTACAGGCAGGGTCTTGATTCTGTTTGGAATGTAACCTTGAGAATGTGCCATGAATCAAGGATCATGAATAATTTGATTTTGTGTATTTGATGACCAAATAAAAAAAGAAAAAGTGAAAGAGAGAGAGAGAGAGAGAGAGAGAGAGAGAGAGAGCCAGAAACAAAAGATTAAGTTACAGTGATCCATGACTGGTTATGCCCTCTGATCCCTGGTAGAAGCAAACTATTTTTGGTAGAGAAATACACTTTGAGTCTATATCTTACCTACATAATGAAATTTACAAGGAAAACAACAGCTCACCTGTAAAAAAAAATAACAAGGAAACAAGGTACTATGAGGAATAACCCATAAACAGGCAAAACAACCCAAATGCCCATCAACAGAGGAATGGATGAAAAAGATGTGGTCTTTTTATACAATGGAGTACTACTCAGCCCTAAAGAACAATAAACTGGAGACTTTTATAGGTAAAAAGATGCAACTCGAGACCATACTCATCAGTGAAATAAATCAGACTCACATGTGTAAACATCATATTATCTCCCTAATGTGAGAAGCTAAAAGAGTAAATAGGATCCAAAATGTGCAATAGATATTGTGAAATGGGAAGAAATTGTTCAAAAGGAAAGAAACTAGGATGGGGGAAAGGAGAAAAGAAACAAGAGAAAAGCAAAAATAAAAAAATGTAAAAAATATGTATAAATAAATATTACTTATATAAATAAATGTTCCATATATATACAAGATAGTTAAGATAGTTATACTACTAATTTCTCTTAGTTCATTGAAAAGAAATATGCCTATATCTTGTACTCTGAGTAACTCATTTATTTATTTATTTTTAGGTATCAGGGATCAAACTAACAACCTTGAACTTGCCAGGCAGACACTTGTGCCACTGAGCTATATCCCTGGCCTGAGTAACTAGTTTAAAGACAACAATACAGCAATGTGCTAACCATTGTTACTCTCCTATTATCCTGTTTTGAAATTTTGTGTTTTTTATCTTTTAAAAATAAAATTAAAAAAACAAGAAAATCATAAACAGCAGGCAAGTGAAACAAAATTGCTGATTTCACATGCTAACATAATCAGACGTGGATTATACTACAGTGTCTGAAGAAATGAAAGAGAAGATGAAAATATGTTTGAGAACAGAAAGCTGTTTAAATGTTCTTTCAATATTCCAGATTGCAAAAAGAACAACATATTTTTAGGTATAAAAACAGTAGCCAACAAAACAAAACAATATAAGGCAACAACAAGAAAACACTAGCCAATTTAAATTTAAAAATTAGATAGCACTGGGGGTGTAGCTCAGTAGTAAAGGACTTGCTTAGCATGGGTGAGATGTTGGTTTTCGCCCAAGCAACACACACACACACACACACACACACACACACACACACACACACTCATGCCCTACACCTGTAGCAAGGACAATTGATCCTTCCCATGCTGTCATCCCTGGTTCTCTTCTGCCCCCCTTTTCCACCATTATGTTGACCCAATTTGGATAATACAGGATAATCTCCCATCTCCAGGTCATTTGATTAACAACCTTGATTCTACCTGTGATATAATTCTCCTTTGCTTGGAGTTTAAAATAGCCACAAGTTCTAGGGATTGGACATCAACAATTTGGGGGAGGGACATTATTCTGCCTATCATATACTTTTCTCTTTCATACTCCCAGCTGTGCTTTTGTAGTTTAAAGCAGAGGACATCAGAGTAGAGCTTTATGTGCCAGGGAGCTCCCAGCTGACTCTCAGGAGTTCTGTCTACAGCCCCTAGGAGGGGATAATTTCGCCAATATCCAGTGCAACAAAGTGTCTTGTATGTCAACTTGGGTGGCCTCAGAAAAGAGGTTATGATCCACTCTTTCTGCAGGCATTTTCTTCCTCTTTCTGAAATACAGGCCTTTCAGAAGGCAGAGAGCACAATTTACGCTGGTCCCATCCTGTAGCAGGTTCTTGCCTTGCCTCTCTCCAGCGGTGATGTCTTGACTTGTGGCAGATGGAGGAAAGTCATCGAAAGCTCCAGGCCCTGGGGCACAGAACCAGCTGGGTCTCAGGGATCAGGACACACTGGGAGATAGACTGACATCCATGCTGCTCCCATGCTGTATTCTCAGCCTCTCTCATCCTCCCTGGGGTGTGGTGCTGCCACCCAGTGGGCCTTGTTCCTGTGGCCTCTAGGCTTTTGTTGGGTGGGAAAGGATCAGGAGTAGAGCCCCAGAATGTGGGTGTTAATCTGGGGGCAGCCCAGCACTGGGGACATCTGAGTCCTAAGGCATGTCAGAAACTCGGTTCAAACACCTAGGTAGGCTCTGAACACCCACCGCTAGAGGGCCAGCTGGAGTCCAGTTTATCCACCTGCTTCTCCCCAGAGAGCCCTGTATCTCCAACTTCCAGACTCTATGGCACGAGGACTGGTTCGGTCCTGAGACCATAAGGCTTTTAATGGGGGTTTTGGTCCCACAAGCAGCATCCACTTATTTAGGCTTGGTTTTGGAGAAACTGGGCTGTGGAACAGGGAGAAGCTGGTCTCCGGGCAGACAGCGAATAAGCACCTGCGGGGCACCTGTCTTCTGACTGCCCGTCAGGGATGAAGATCCCAGTGAGGAGAAGGTCCACGTTCCGTGGTGCTTCTCCAGCACAGTGAGTCAGGTTCTGTCCACTGGTGGCTGCATGGATGATCAGGGTGTGACCGGAGCAGGTTCTGGCGCCGGCTCTGAGACGTTGGGTTTGTGCCGTGAGACTGAGGGACAGAGTGTGAGAGGGGGCGCAGCATCTCACTTGGGTGGAACGGGGAATCCTGCCCCGGCTGGAGACAAGGAGAGGGGACTGGCTGGACAGCCTGAGTCCCTTCTCTAATGTGCCCTCAACAATTTCCTCTCCAGGAAGATTCCTTTTAAGGCCTGAAAGGATCGATCCTCAGGTTCACCCTGAGCCTTGGCTGTCCAAGGTCGCCATGTAGTGAGGGAAGGCGCAGTGGGGCCTCCGAGGCCAGCAGTGGGAGACTCCCAGCGGGATCAGAAAGTGTGGCCCTTGTCTCTGGTGGGATTAGGATCATGATGATGACTGAGTAGGGTCTTGCTATGTAGTTCAGGCTGGTCTTGAACTCATTGTGTAGCCCAGGCTGGCCTAGGACTGGCAGCAATCTTCCTGCCCCAGCCTATCGAGTGTTGGGATCAGGAGCCAGTGCCAAAGTCTTGATTTACTGCTTATCCTAGTTGCCAACATTCTCAGGCCATTTTACAATCCTTCCACCTTTCAAAGCTCCCTGTGGGTAGCCCGGCTAGCTCAGTCGGTAGAGCATGAGACTCTTAATCTCAGGGTCGTGGGTTCGAGCCCCACGTTGGGCGACTTGAAGTTTTGCTCTGGACCCGAGCTTCGTTTGAGTCCGGAGCTACTCAGTTGGCGCTTATTGAGGACCCAATAAACGCTATGTCCCAGGTAGCAAGTGGCTCCCATTAAAAAAAAAAAAGCCCCCATGACTTGCCCCCTCTGTTACGAAGTCGGAACTCCGTGTACTTTTGTCCCAGGGCTGCTGACAGTGAAGAAAGCTGTGCGAGGTAACTAAACAGCCGCGGCATGACCGGCGGATCGCCCGCCATGCACCGAGGGTCAGTTGTCGAGGACTGCGGGGGCGGCCCCTGGATTGAGGGTGGCAGGGGTTTCTCCCCACTTTACGCAGACCAGGCAGGGCCAGGTCGCTGGGCTTCTCTATGCCTTTCAATTGTTACCGCTTCCAGATGGGTCTAAAATTCAGTTTTTCTCCTCTGGGCTCCTCACCAAGGACCACCCATCACCATAGAAAGCGACAAGTACTTTCACCCATGTGGCTCGTTGGTCTAGGGGTATGATTCTCGCTTAGGGTGCGAGAGGTCCCGGGTTCAAATCCCGGACGAGCCCTGTATTTTGGGACCTTTACTCCTAGGTGTAAGTAACACTCCAACACCCCAGAAGGGTAGTGAAACAAGCCTTAAAGGGGTTAAGACTCAAACTGGTTCCAGATGTCTCTAAACTTTAAATTATAGCCCTGGGGTACGAAGGGATGTGTACATCCCTAGGCAGGGGCCCCTTCCGGTCAGAGCGAACCTACTTTGAGGCCAGAAAGGGCGGGAGTCCGCAGCAGGCAGCACTCCCCGGCCCACGCACTTAAGAGACTCAACCCATCGCTAGCAGTCTGGCGCCTCGACTCTGGCGGGTGGCAGCGAGAAGTGCCCTGGACTTCTCCCAGAGGCTCTCTGTCTCTTCCCACTTCAGTTCCTCGTCATCATTCACCCGGGTTTCCCAAGTGCGTTCGGGGCCCGCATGCGCAGACAGGAAAGGGTCCTCGGAACCCTGGCTGTGTCCTGGGTCCCCAGTGGTCAGGATGGGCGCCACGCCATCCGGAGGTCGGGCTCTCGGAGGCCCATTTCTCGGTAGTTGGGGATCCAGGTAAGGGCTGATTTTGACGCGTAAAGGAGTTTCTGAGTTCTAGTCCTAAGAGCTATTTTTGCGAAAGGGCACCCCTCCCCACATTGACTTCTTCCTGGGGTTAATCAGTTCTATCTTAAAGTTAGCAGAGAGAGGAGGAGGGGGAAGGGGGAGAAGAGAGAGGAAAAGAAAGAAGAGAAGGAGAAAAGAAAGCATATATTTGTTGGTTGAATTGTTCAGATAGGGGAAATGCTTCAGGGCATTAGTTAACAGATGGGATTACATCAAACTAGAACCTGCACAGCAAAAGAATCAATCCAGAGCCAAGAGTGGCCAGCAAAGCAGGGGAAAATATCTGCAAATTGTTACTCCAACAGACTACACAAGGAATTCGAACGACTCAGCTGAAAAAGTACCAGCTGAATAATCTGATTTTAAAATGGGCAAATTACTTGAAGAGGTGTTTCTCAAAGGGAGTGTACAAATAGCCAGCTAGTTGATGACTCTCGCATGAATGTTAAACTCAGCTCTTCTAACCACCAATGAAATACAAACCAAATCCACAAGGAGATACTATCTTACCCAAATTGGAATGGCTGTTTTTGAAACTCTGACACACTGTCAGCAGGAAACTTCTTTTAAAAAACAATGAACTTGACCCAGTGGCACACATTTACAATTCCTGCACTCTGAGAGGCTAAGGAAAGAGGAACAAAATTTCAAGCCTTGAGCCAGGTATGGTGGTACACTTGGGAGGCTGAAGCAGGAGGATCACTGCGAACTGAGATTAGCCAGTGCTACATAGTGATTCAAGGCCAGCCTGAGCTGCATACTGAGATCTCGCCTAAAAAAAAAAAAAAAAAAAATCAAGCCCTGCCTAGACAATTTACTGCTTTAAAGTGACTCTGTCTCAATATTAAAACAACCAAAAAGGACGCTGGAGATGTAGCTCAGTGGGAAGGTTGTGCATTCAATTCACAGTACCAAAAATAAAATAAAATATTCAAAAACACTAGAAACAACACTATAAATAGACTTGATGTATGATCCAGAAATCCCAATACTGGGTATATATCCAAAGAGATTGAGATCCAAATATAAAAAAGGCATTGCACTCCCATGTTTATTGCAGTGTTATTCATAAGAGTTGGGACATGGAATCAGCCTAAGTGTCCACTGAAGGATGAATGCATAAAGATAATCAGTGTAATGCCATGGTGCTGTGTAGAATTTTTGCCAAAAATGTTTAATATGAACCTGAAATTAGAGTCAGGCACGGTGGCACAGAGGTCCTGTCTCTAAAAACCACACACACACACACACATACATAAATCCAGATTGTGAAATTTATACATGATAAACAGAACAGTCCAGGCTTGGTCTGTTCTTAAATATTAGTCAATAGTCCTTTTTTTAGTTTTCGAAATTTACCTTTATATTTTGAGATGGGATCCCAACTATGGAGTTGATCCCACTGTGGAGCGAGCCCCTCTAACTCTCTGCATAGTCCACACC
>RJWT010015001.1:0-20706 GCA_004365215.1 Cuniculus paca
AACCAAGTGTGAGGAAAAGCTAGGCCTGACTCTGGCTTTATAAACTGGGGAGATGGTGATGCTGCTGACCACATGGGAAATGAAAAAGAAAGCAGCTTTTGAGAGGAAGAGAGAGTGTTGTTGTGAACATGTTGAATTTGCAGTCATGCCTCATTGCAGATATACTGTCTGAGTTTTAATCATATTCAACTATTAAATTCTTGAGTAAAAGTGATGTGTGCCCAGAATGGTTTTGACAAGGTTAATTTGGCATCAATAATTTAAGGGAACTCAATGAAAGAACATAAAAAATGAGGCAAGCAGGCTACTGTCCCTCTGATACACACATTTGTATTGAAACCCCAAAACAAGACGAACGGAATGGTAAATGGAGAGGCCGAGAGTCAAGCATACAACCCTGGGAAGACAGTGGTCACTTGCCCTTCATTGTTTGGTTTACATTTGTCTGGAATATTTGTCCCATTATTTTCTGAATACAGTATTAGTTGAGACCTCTCTGTCTTCTGGAACTCTGGGAACTGATTCCAGTTTGGTGATGCATAACTCATCCCAGTTTATCATGAGAATTGGTGCATTTTTTTTTTAAGAAAGTGATGATTTCCTGAGGTCCCCATGCGAAGAGAATTAAGATGATCGATCATTTCCAAAAGAACTGGTTGTGTAGAAACCAAAAGGTCAAAAACTAATTAACTGAAGGACCTAGAACACACACAATTCAAATGGAAATGATTTTCTCAAAGAGGAATCTGAATGAAGAAATTTTTGCCAAGGGCAAAATTGTAGAGAAATAGTACATACCATTCCCAAGGGTCACTGCAAACATTTTTTGAAGCAATGACATGGGACAATATGTCATTATTATTAAACAGACAAATTTGAGGCAGTCGTAAGTAGGAAAAGCTGCATTGTTCTGTTGTTATTCTTTGTGGTGTTTTTTCCTTCTGTGAGCAGTATTTGGAAAGGGCAATAAGTTATACACGTACCAAATGATTGAGGGAGTATTTCCACAAAACATTTCCATCTTAATAATTCTTTCAGATTTATTAAGATGAAACGTAGTTTAACCCTAGGGCATGAACAAAGATGAATCACGAGTCTCAGAAATATTGTCCTAAAGCAATACAATGGCCACAGAGGGAATTCCTATGCAATTATGGACAAATTCTGCCATAATTAATGCACAAATCATAATTTTAAATGTCCAAATAATAAATTTTATTTATAAATTTTTTATTTTGAGCTCCTAGGTATTTCTTAATCAAAATTCATACCACTATCCATTCATCTTCCATTCAGTCAGTCAAATAGAAGAGTTACATTTTTCCAAAAATAGGAGAACTGTTTTATTTCCTACTTCTCATGTACACAGGATAAGCAAAAATAAAACCCCCAAATCTGACTTGATATACCTTTTATTTTATCAGTGGGAGGGTGCAGTAGGGTGCCACGTGGGCCATAGGAAGACACACCCTGCTTGCCACCTTCTCCAGATCATGCCAGCCAAATCTGGTTGGCACTCATGACAGCACATGCCTGATACCAAGTTGTTAGTTCTTCTTCTAGAAATTCTCTGGTGATCTGTGGAGACCCTAGAACATATTTTCTGGGAGACTAATACTGATTTTAATTTCTGTAGATACTGTCTTTGGAGAAAAAAAACTTTTTTTTTGTTTACACAGTTGGCATTGTTCTAAATCTGGCTGGCATATAATGCTCCTTGCCATCTGTAATAAAATTGGAATTATCATCTGCCATTAATTTCTTGATGAAAAGAATGGGAAATGTAGCCTGACACAGTGGTGCATGCTTGCTACCCTAGCTACTTGGAGGGGCTCTGGCAGGAGACACAAGTTCGAGGCCAACCTGAGCTAGGGACGTGGGTTAGAGTGCTTGCCATGCATGCTTCAAGTCCTGGGTTCAACTTCCAGTACTACAGGAGGGAAAAATTAATTAATTAATTAATTTTTAAAAATTAATAGGAAATGTTTGTCAATGTACACAGTACATTCTTTTTAAATCGTTTGAATTATATAGAATTATTTGCAAGATTATGTTAAAGAGTTTATTAGGGTTTAAATTCATTTTCACATCAAAATTAATCTTTCTTTCCTTGGCATTACACTGTTGTGCCTTGTATACTTTTTCATTATTATCGAGTGTTTTACTTCTATTTAGAATGTAAAGAATCTTGTACAGTCTTCCTTTTCGTTTTTCAAAGCATTATTGTGATCAGATTCCAACCCAGTGAAATCCAATTCTACAAAACTATTATTCAATATAAATAAAATTTATTTGCCAAATAAAATGTAAAATAAATTAAATTTTCTTTTTTTAAAAAAGTTTTTTGTTATGGAATTGATTATATTTTGATCAAAGGTATATGAATTTAGAAACAATTTTCCCAAGATTTATTTCTCTTGACTCATAAAACATTTAGTGTCCCCAAATGAGCAACATGATTTAAATCTTACAATGAATTGGAAAAGAAAATGGAGAAATTCCAGCTTGTAAAGCCAGATCTGATGCAGTTTTGCCTGGTTCCGTTGTTATTATATTTCTTCCTGGCCCATGTGCCTCCCCATGGGTAGACATTTGACATTGTTCTGTGAACATACTCATCTGACTTGTACCCCTCGGCTTTGCCTGTAGGATAACACTATGTGGACACAAGTTGTTTTCTTCAAGTATCTCAACTTATCAGGGTTGTGTTTATCTTATTCTTCTCTGGTTTTTTGGTAAATGCATGAAATATGACCTTTTTAAGAAAATACAAGATGTGTATTACAAAAGTAACATCTAGGATCCTCTAACATCGTATTCCATAAAGATAAATTTGTTTAATTTCATACAGTGTATTTGAATTTCTTCCCAATGGTGATGGCCCTTCTTCAATATTTAATAAGGCAAAATTAATTCAGTGTTACAGTAACAACTGAGAATAATCAAAATATTCCCTAAGCAGCATTTTGCAAATATTAGGGTTTCTTTTTTTTCCATTTTTTCTTCTATAACATAAAAATGATAACAGAAATTTGGGGAAATAATAAATTTGTTATTTAGGCAGTAATATATTTACAGCACAATTGGATATTCCCAGTGATATCTGTTCTAAAACTACTATAATAATAACAGTCATCACTTATGAGGCTTACCATGCACTAAGCACTTTATGTGCTTTACTTCTGTTATCTTCCCAGTAACCTATTATTATCTTCCTTTAAAGTTAAACGCGTTGCCCATGGACACAGAGCTTGTAAGTGGCAGAGCAGAGATTCAAATCAAGGCAGTCCAGCTGCAGGGCGCATGGGCTTCACCACCACATCTTTGCCTGGGCCGGAAATGTGTCCGCCAGAATGCTTAATTAGTTCATAAGTACTTGGCCTCAGGAGTTCTGATCACTGTGCTGTGCATACATGACAAATAAGGCCTCATATGGAAGTCAAAGCTATTACTCTGCTGCCCATTCACACTGAATCATAAATCTAAAGACTGTCAAAGTCGTTACACTGCACCTGTGGTTCTAAGTATCCATTCCAAGTTCATGTGCATCATGTAGAATAAATGGGTGCTGCAGAAAGAGAAAGTAAATTCTAGGCCAAACAATGTAACACGGGTAGGAGAGCTCACCTGCTACAAGGTACTGTTACAGTAGTGCTAGGCACTCTGATCTCTTCTGTGGCTGATGCTATAAGAAGACATTCTTAAAATTTAGCGTCTGTGCGTTTTGCTCACAGGTGGTGATCTTTGTCTATAGTAATAGAAATAGTCTTAATTAAAGCTTGCTTTTTGCACCTTCTCCCTCTCTTTCCCAGGAACCCAAGCCATGTTTTGTTCACTCAGTGTTTTGAAGGCAGCTATCTATCTACTGCTTTTCAGAGTAAACTAGCTGCTACTGCTTTAGACTTGATTTCCTATTTATTTCCCTGTCTTCTGCCCAACCTAACCCAGTGTTTGTGTTTTAATAAAAGAATATGGATCTATATATCTATATATCTATATATAAAATGTATGAACTTAATTAAAAAAATAAAGTACAAAGCCGATACTCTCTTCTAAAAAGTGAATCTGGAAAATAAATAACCTTGAAAATCCAAAGGAAGGGATATGAAATCCTGCCACCTGTTTCAATTAGTAGAATTACACAGAGAGTTTTTGTCTTTTTCCATCAGCCCTTTACCTTGTCACACAGTAAAATTACCTACTCAAGAATCCCGCACCTTATTGCATTCACCTTACTGCATTTGAAACAATGATCATGGTACAGATGCACTTTTCTCTTTAAATATGATCATGAGTAATAATGGCTTGGCAACATGAGTTTCATTTAAATTCGTGTTTTATTGCATTGGTCATCTAATTATGAAGCACTTCATTCTGGATATTCTTGTGTTTTTCCTTGCCCAAAGCCAAAGCCAAAGCCCTTACCCTGACATAGCTCTTACTCCTTCCTTGACTTTGCTTCAGGTACTTGGGCCTTCTTGTCCCATGAGCAAACCAGACACACTCCCACCTCTGTCCTTGTGGTGCAGGTCCCCCTGCCCTGAACCTCTGCTCCTGCAAATGTAGCTCACTGCTTCTTCAAATATCACTTTCTGGTGTGCTGCAAGGGCTGATTGAAAACTACAGTGAATATTTAATTTTAATTTATTGCTGTAAAAGACGCATGGCCATAATCCCTATCTAAATACTCCCCCGGCTTCAGACACACTTATGCCATCATTCTCATCATTGCTGAAGCTGTTCTGGAAGTCTCCAACTTATTTCTATGCGGTAGGATCAAAAATACTGTGAATGCTGCTGCCGAGTGCCATCAAAGAGCCTGGAAAGGCGGGCTCGTAAAAGCACGACACTGTGTCTTTATTCACTGGATCTGGCATCATGAGACTTCTAGCTCTTCCCCAAAGTCAAAATAATTATAAAAGGTAAACATTTTCAGTCAACTGAACACATTGAAATAGCCATGACAGCATAACTAAAGATACAAAATAGGATTTCCAGAACTGCTTTGGAAAGGGACAAGAATGATAAGATAAGTGTGTTTGAAGTCAGGGAGTATTTTGTAGGGGGCTAAAGGCAATGTGTCTTTGTAGTACACTTTTTTTTTTAAGCCTACATCTATATTTCCTCCACCCCTCATATTTCCTGATCCTGTGATGAGCAAGTGTATCACCATGTACACACAAACACATGCATACCTTGGAACCCTTATTACCCCTCCCTAGCTTCAGTTTTCTGTATAATACCATCTAGACAAACTATATAACTTACTGTTCATCATGATATCTGTTTTCCACTGCTAGAATGAAGGTCTGTGAGAAAAGGAACTTCTGGCTGTCATGTTCATCAGTGCATCTCAGCACCAAGAATACTGCCCTGAAGATGCTTGCTTTGCTCAATGAATGAATGCATGGTGACTTACAATGTTTCAGTCACTGTCAGCTAATGCTATTAGCTAAATAAATTCTACCTCAGTTTATGGAGTACTCTGACTTCCCAAGGTTGGGTAATGGCATAGTTTGGAACTCCGTTTACTCACAAATTTTGCTAGCAGGAGGAAAGTGTCTCATAGCTTTCCATTGTTGAAAATGAGGAGGTGGAGTTGGAAAATAATCAAAAGAAATGTTCCTTTCATTTTTTGAAGCAAATGAACAAATCTAGCATTTGTTTTGAGAGAACAAATGCTTTTCGAAAAGAACAGAAACTGTTCTCAAAATCTTTGAAGTATGTCACTGATCCTTTACCAGTAGCTGGAGAAGCAAATACCCTAGTGACAAACACAGGCTCTGTTGGGCTGAAAACTAATCATAAGTTTACAAAGACCAATTGGCTTGTGACTCATTTCTGGCACTGACACAGAAGAGGCTCTTAACTGGCATAGCCACATATATTTTAAGTAAAAAACCCTTGTCCTCAAATGAATGAGATTTTATTTTCGTGTTCTCTTTTAGATTAAAAGAAGACATTCCTTGGGATGTAAATAACATTAAGAATTCTACCAAAGTCATGGCAATTTCTACAGTGATGGAGGGAAACATAGATTATTTAAGGAGAGAGATTATCATTTGTTTCTTAAGAGTTTTTTTTTTCCTATTAATTCATTTAATTCGCTAGTTTTAAAAGCACAAGAGACCTTGTAAATCAGAACAGTGCTCCTAGAAGTCAACCAATGACAGGATCTACATTTTGTGGTACTATTATTGAAGACATTGTGCTTGTTAGAAACACAATAAAAATCTTTACCAACCCCCAAGGCCTGCTATAGAGCTTGCATTCATGTTGTGATTTCAGGATGCTAGGCTCCTCCCTCCCAGGAAGCTCACTCTGACCTGCTAAAGCCTTAACTTCCTTTACTAGACCTTGGTTTCCTGAATACAGTTCTCTACTTACTGAGCTGCTACTGCTTCAGTCATGTATCAGACATGGGATTGGCATCCAGGTCACCTGTGTACTTTCCTGCATGCCTTGACTTTATGCTGTGATCCTTGCTGAAATGAAACCTCTGAGATTTCATCTCTGTGCAGTGCTGTAGTGTCTTCATATGTCATTTCTTCCCAACAAAGACATCAGAATACTGAGCAGCTGAGGTGTGAGAGAAAGACTAGCACCTGTGCAGGAAAAGGCACACAACTGGACAGAACCCCAGAGAAACTTTCCCAGCTTCACCACATACAGGGTTCCAGCTTTGCCTTAGGTTGTAGGGGTAAAAGAATGCCCGCAGCAGGAACACTTGCGGTTCTCAGAATGGTGGCCATGTGTTCTCCATCCCTCTTAAGCCCTTGAAGTGGTGAAAGCACAGGAAGCAGAAGTGCTGGTTTCCACCTTTCGGAACAGAGTGTGAGCTTTTCTGCCAGACACCTCTGGCAGCTCATCAGGTACTGGGGGGCCCTGTTCAGATGCATCAGATGTAAAATCCCTGTGTATAACACAGAGATGCTGAGTGGCTCTGGAGCCCCTCTCATTCCCCTCTGCTCTGTGCCTGCAAAGGCTGTGCTCCATGCTGTGTTCCCAACCGAGGACACTGGCTACAGAAATATTTTGGTGCTTGTCGCAAGTACTGTTCTCCATCCACGGAGACAGAGTTGTTTTGCGTGCATGAACTTAAGACAGCTAATTAAATGATGTGAATCCTGGCTTGGCCAGTGTTAAGCAGAAATATGGGCACTATAGTCTGAATATTTGTGTCCCCCAAAATCATATGTTGAAACTTAACTCCGAATAGGAGGTGACACTTTTGAAAGGTGATTAGATCATGAGAGCAGCAGTCTCATGAATGGGATTAGTATCCTTATAAAAAAATGCCTCAGAGACCTTTACTCTCATCTATCATGTGAGGACACGGCAAGAAGGTGCAGTCTGTGAACCAAAAATCAGGTCCTTGCTGGACAGCAAATTGCAGCACTTTGAACTTGGACCTCCCAGCCTCCAGTAGTGTGAGAAGTAAATTTCTGTTCTTCATAAGCCACCTAGTTTATGGTATTTTGTTGTAACAGCCCAAATGGATTAAGACGATGGAGAAGTAACTTAACTACTGTGATTTCATTTTCCTCACCTGTAAAATGGGAAGATTTTTGCTTTTGGAAGGTGTGAAAGAGTTAACACGTGCAAAGGACCTAGTATAGATTAAGTCCTCAATGAAGAGTATTTAGTTTTAAAACTAAATAAAACTCAGTCCCAAATAATATTGAGTACTCCAACTTTAGAGGAGAAAAAAGTAAAATCAATAGTTAATGAGGTTTAAAAACTTGACAGTCTAGCAATCATTTAATCACTTTTCTCCCAGTATCAACCCCTATTCTAATTAACAGTTCTGCCCCAAATTACATATGTCGTAATTGTGCCCCTTTTCACTGCAGACAAAAACTTTTTTATGTATGGTGATGCAAATGTGGACTTTAGGGATGCTAATGGTATAATGAGCCAGAAGTTAATGAACAGGAAACTGAAAAAGAATGAGGCAGACAAGTTGGCACCAGAGATGGCTGTGGGGCAGGAAGTATGAACCAAGCATGTCGGGTGGGCTGGACAAGGAGCAGCCTCTGCACTGGCCAGAAGCAGACTTGGTTGCATGCTTGCAGATGGATGAACACAAGGCGAGTCTCTCAGCCAGGCCAGTGGACTTCAGAGGCAGTGCCCGCTGGCATTGCCAGTGTCAGTGTACAGATGTGTGTTGTGCAGATACTTTGGGTGCCGTCAACCTTGCCCTTCGATGTAACTGTCTGGTTTATTCTTGGTTCAGATGTATTAGCTCTACTACCCAGGTGGATCACAGACGTCTTTGTGGCAAGGATGTCTTCTATTTCACATTCCTTTCCCAAAGGGTTGCCACCTAGCAGGTGTATGTGTGTAAGGCAAGATGCAGCAGGAAAATGGGAGCCACTTTAGGCATTTCAAACAAGGCTGGACCTGCAAAAGAGAGTAAGAGAGCTGCTGGAAGAGCAAAAGGAAGAAAGTAAACAGTAATCCCCAGAACAGAAGTAGCAAACACCCCTGTGCTGGAGGTCAAGTGTTTTCTCCAGCTGTTGCAAGCAGGTTGGAGAGGCTTGGTATTTGATTCCAGATCCACACAAGAGGTGCTATTTCTACCTGGGTTGGAACCAAGAAAAAAGCACTGAGCCTTTCTGAACTGCTGGAGTCCAGAATCACAGCAACCCTACAGTTCCTATAGCAGTTGCCTTCATCTACTTCATTAAAATGACACTAAATTGTCCAAGCCAAGAATCTTCTGCCTTTATCATGCTTTTTAATTGCTCATCTCTACCTCTGTTATAGTTTAGATTTAAATGTCCCCCAAAAGTTTATATGCTATACCACTGTTGGGAGATGGAAGAACCTTTAGATGATGGGGCCTGGTTGGAAGAAGTTAGATCACTGAGAACTTGTCCTTGGAGGGAATATTAGGAACCCAGGTCTTCCTGTCTCTTGCTGTCTACTTCCTGGCTGCCATACAGTGAGCAGCTTTACCTCATGCTGCCTGTCATGATGTTTTTGCCTCACCACAGGCCAGAAACACAGAGCCCAGAGACCATGAACTGAAACCTCTGAAACTGTGAGCCAAAATAAATCTTTTAAATTGATTATCTCAGGTATTTGTTACTGTGATGGAAAGCTGACTGGCACAACCTCCAATTTGTGGAACCAAATGGAAAGACAGTGCTGGTAAAGGCACATGAGACATTTGGATTGCAGACTTCTATCCCCAATAGTACAAAATGTGGAGAGCCAGGTGTAGAGCTGAAAGACGACCAGTAAAAAATTGGCACACATTTTAATGCAAAGAACACTAAGTTTAACGTGTTCCCTACAACTTAAAACACTGATGAGGCATGCATGACTGTCTCATCGGGCAGCCTGCATCACCTAATAGGACTGTCCCATGCTGCCCGATGGGACAGCCAGTGGTTCAGAGCTACCCAACAATGAGCTATGTGAATTATGGCCCCATCTTTGAAAACCTGAAATGAAGCCCATATCTGACACTCAGTAATCTTGTGGTCTTGTCTAACTTTCTTACTTGAAAATGAGAGTAACAACAGTACTACTGCACAGAGTTGTTGAGAGAACTAAATGGAATAATGCACATGGAAATCATTTAGCCATAATAAAAATTTGTGCATTATTTACTTTCCATGAGCCTGCCAGCAGTTATCTAATTCACTGCTTATGAGTCATCCATAAGGGTTTGTATTTTTGTAAATTAGTAAAGATGTCAGTGAAGTCTTTCAGTGTACTGCCTGTGCATGTCACAGAAAAACATTGCTAAGAGGAGACGTGACATCAGCATTACTTGTCAATTTAGCAAATTTTATTTATTTTTCACAATTCTCTTTTGATGGGTCCTACTCAGAGATAAGCAGCTGAGCCCTCTTAGCAGCAGGAAGGAAGGGCAGCTAGCCCTGGGTTACACAAATGAACTTATTAAGAGGATTTATAAAGCCATCTAGTTAATCAGAAAGGAGGAGAGTGAAAGGGCCTTTCTTAGCCAAGTCGCGATTGCCTGCTGGACAATTAGAGGCATAGTTTTCATTATACTGTTGTAGTCCTCAGTTGGGGTCAGGCATATGAGTGAGGATACAGCTGGTGGGTGGAGGCAGTAAGGCTGTTAATTAATCACAAGGGGGTGGAAACCAAGGTTGAAGCACTCTTCATACTGTTTGATTTTGCATGGCCCCTGTTCCACCACATTGACCCAAGTTTCCTAGGTTGACCTCTGTTAGATTTCTGGGAATTGTTACATGTTAGGCCATCATTTGCAAGTTACCAATGGAGGTGTTTTAGCAAATCATTGATTTTGGTCTTCCTTAGGTGAAGACTGCATTTAATTTCTTTTAGATATCTTAGAGTGAAAAGCTAGTTCACCCAGGGTAGGAGATTTGGTAGATTTAAACTATTTACATGTGCTTTTAGCATTTGATCTGTTTTACAGTATAATAGCAACAGCGGGTTTTTTGTTGATGCTTTCTGTCTCAGACACTGTTGTAAACAATACCATAACTCATTTAACCTTCAGAATAACCATGTCAGGTATGAACTTTGGTCCCCATTTGTACCAATGAAAAAAATCAAAGTGCACAGAGCTCCACTAACTCGCATAAGGTTGAACCAAGTGGGGAACTAGCTATGAGAGAAGGTCGCACTGACTCCAGTGTGTGTCCTTGCCCACTAGAAAGGACTGCCTCTCAGAAATTAAAACTTCTTCCTGTGTCTGATGGTTTAAGGAAACACCTGTCTCTGTACAACATATTTACAATGCAAACTTCTGTAAATAAACAATCCTCTTCTGTTAGCAGTTGAGTCTCTAAGATAGGTTGCATCAGCATCCAGAGACTATCTCTTCCAGTGTGGGTATTATTTTTCGATACTCTGACTTACTGAGAAGGAAAGTCTCTAAAAACAGTTTCTTCACAAGTAAAGAAATGTCGTCATCAAAGGACCAGAATAGGCATCTGGTGCCAGTAGCAACTTGCACATGTGCTTTGCAGGTACAGAAACGGTCCCTAAGAGACCATAGCTACTTAGTAGCAGCATATGGTCTAGACAGCATCTGGCCCTGGATGGGATTCTCTCACCCTCAGAGTCCTGGAATCAGGTAGCATTTTTAAATTAGTCACTACCATTTGAAAAACACTTGATTTCATGCAAATATTTAAATTCTGGGTTTAAAACAGTTGGGTGGTCTGAGGTGGTCTGGCAACACTGGGTAAATATCGCCCTCACCACAATCAGCTGGAACTGCGTGGCAGCAACCCTTCAGTTAAACAGTGCACTGGGTACAGTCATTAGTTTTGATGGCTTAGTTCCCACAGGCTTCTGACTTTGAGACTTCTGGTTCAGAACAAAGACTTCCTGATTGCTAGTGAGTCTTTTTTTTTTCTTTAACATGATGTTGTTCTTTTAGAATAGTATGGCCACTTAGAATTCAGACACTTTTTCCAAAATGTTTTAGTTTATCAGATGACAGCTCCCCTTGAGTGATAAAGTTCTGTCTCTTCCTCAGTGCTGCCTTTTCTTCTCTCTCTGACTTAAAGAATTTATGGAAATGTATTAGTTTCACACAAGGTCAAAAGAAACATTGACCACGGTCCACATACATGCAATAAAATATGAGTAATACCTTTTGAATTACGTACTAAACATGTACTAGTAAAAATTAAATAGAGGCTAATTCTATTTTCTTAAAGCAGTTCCTTTTGGAAAAGCAGGACCCTGCTAATAATCCTAACATTTTAGTGGCCTGCCTATTAAATAATTCTATTTCCAATAAATAAATAAATACATTTAAAAACAACAAAAAAGTGTATTTTAAAGCCAGTTGACTGTACTGTCATTAGCCAATACTCAAGCTTAGATATGAAGAAACACATTTAAGAAAGAACAAACTGTCTGACTTGTCTTTCCAATTATGTTGTTATGCCAATCATTATATTATATTAATTTCTGGTTTTCTAATTATGTATCATCAGGATTTATGACTTCTAAACATTTGCTTGCTATCTGGATATTTTTAATGCAGGAATAAATTAGGTAATGAAACTAATTCTATTTCCCACTGAGATAATGCATTTTTAATTACTCAGAAGGGAGTCAAATTAAGTAGCATTTATCCAAAATAAATGCAGGAGATAATAAAATATTTCCATGACATGTTTAATTCAAAACACTCTTGTTATACGAAATAATTTGGATTAGGGGTATATGAAGAACAGATGCCCAGAAACACAGCCCATTTCTTTTGCTCTTGTATATTTTATCTGCCAACAGGCAAGTGACTGGATTCTGAATCTGCCAGGTTTTCCTGTGGAATCCTTGAGAATGTGGCTGATTGCAAGTGGTTTTGTTCATGTTTACATACAGTTTGCTGTCTGAAAGTACTCAGATGTGAGCACTGTAATGCTAGTTATCTGACAGCAGAAACCGTATTTGCAGTAGCTAATTCTCTCTCTTTTTTTTTTAATGTTTGCCATGGCCCAGTGGAATTGCAGAGCTTTGTGCCTTCAGTCACTAGTTGGTGACAATCAGCAGATTCTAAAGCCTTTCAAAACCCTGAAAGAATAGCTAATGATAGTACACAATGCTGAAAGGATGAAAGAAATAATGGATATTCAAATGTTGATGCAATTTAGCTTCTGAAAAAGCGATTACACTTCATTTTCTTTGATTAGCTTTTTCAAGTTTTGACTTTAATTCTTTATTGTTTAAGTTCTGTAAGATGACATTCACAAAAACATTACCACATGAAATCTGTCAGAAATGTTTAGACAGTTGTAATCACAAAGGGGAGCAATGCTTGCTTTGTTCAGTACTGTTGACCATGCTCTGTCCTACTCTGATAGCTGCCAATTCAACTTTTAAAGATCTAAATGATTCCTTTTTAAGTGTTTGAGCAAAGTAGTTTTTAGTTTTTATGTCTGATAGGGATGGTGTTCAGCTGACAGAAACCTGAAAAATGAGTTGAACAAAATAGTGCTATGTTGCTTAGGGCATAGAAATCTGGTGGGCAGCAGCTGGGGGAAATATGGCACTCAACAAACCATCTTTAGGGTATATGATCCTTTTAGGTTGTGTTTTTTCCCTTCTGAGGTTGTATCCCTAGTCATCGTTTCATTTTAACTGCTGGCGATGCCCATTTTTTTATGCAGGAAGATAGAGAAGGGCTACAAGAATGCAGACTTCACAACAATATTATTTTTCCAACTGATGAATGTACCAGATTGGGCTAACATTAAGTTTGAGTGTTGTGACTTTGCAATGAAATAGTCCTTGAAATTTGATGAGATTAATGTACAAGCCTACCTGTCATCTAATCTTTGCATATTCAGCAATACCAGAGGCTTGCCCCAAATATAGAGAATAAAGCTCTTTCTCTTTAGGAGCTAGCTACCTTTTAGGAAAGGAACAAGCTCTGCAATACTATTTCAGATGAGAAACAGTGGTTTTCAGTCTTCACTGTGCATTCAAATCACCTGAAAGAATTATTGCACTACAGATTTTGGACCCCCTGCCAAAGTTTCTGATTTAGCAGGTTTGGGGTAGGACCAAAGAATCTGACTTTTTTACAAGTTCCCACAAGATCTGATGTCGTGATCTGGAGACTAGACTATATTAAATTTTGAGAGCCTCCAGGGTTAGAAAAATAAAAGGTCAAAATTCCTGTTACTGAGGTGGTCTTAGATGAGGCTCTGAATGAAGCCTTAAGTTTTGTGACTTAAGTGTTGATGCCTTTTAATTCAGCGGTCATGTTCTTAGTACCTACTGTGTGCATGGCACCGACAGACACTGCTAATGGTGAGAAAAGAAACAAAGAAATCAGACTCTTCCTTTAAAAAGCTCACAGTCAGACGCTGATCCAAGGTTACGAAATTTCATTTCAATAAGAAGACATTCAGGAGAGCTGTTGTACAACATGGTAACTACAGTTAGTAGCAGTACTGTATACTGTGTTCTTAAAAAGTGCTTAGAGTAGATTTTAAGTATTCTCACCATTAAGTATCACAACTATGAGAGGTAGTGCATGTTTCTTCACTTAATTTGATCATTCTATAATAGACATATGTTTCAAAACATCTTGCAATTAAATACATGCCGTTTTACCTGTCACTTCGGAGAAAAAAAATTTTTTAAAAAAAGCTTATAAACATGCTTCAATTACCTAAATAACTACAGTGAAAAGGCAGAGAATCTGTTTATAATTCTGTGAAATGTCAGTAGGTCTAAACAATTTTTAATAGAAAGCCAAATTTCTTTGATCATATTATTCCAATTATTCTAAGAGCTATTCTGCATTTGCAGGTTGCAACAGAGGTTTGTGTCCTGTGATTCCTTAGTCCTAGGTAACTTTTGTTTCAGGAATGTCCCATCCCGATTCACCTCATGTACTGTTCGAACCAAGCCGAACTTTACCTCCCGGCTCCCCATTCTGTCACACTCCAGTAAAAATGAGGGAAAGCCTTTGTAAGTTACACTTGAGAACCAAGGTCTAAATCAGAACCTTTGCTGAAGAAATAACACATCTTCTCCACAGAAGGCAAACTACACCTGTGTCAGAGGTAAAACTAAAAGCAAATTCGGGATTGATGGCCCATATGGTTTTTATCTGGCATCTTTTCAGGGAGGGAAAACACCTTTCCTACTTTTGTTGGAAAGACAGAGAACTCCTCCTGGCTCCTGCTAATTATTAATTTATTCTAAGAAGCATTAAGAGAGTGGAGATGGTAGTGGGGATGGGTTTAATGTACTTTAAATTGCCTACCAACCTGAGAAAGGACTTATGTCCTCAATAAAATATGTTGTTAAGCAAAGATAGGGAAATGTAATAAATGCATGAATTCACGTAAGTTGAGCTAACTTTCTTTTTGAATCTAATTGACTAGAGACCCAGTAGTTTAGTTACAGCTCTCAAAATGCTATACTGATATACATTTTCGATGTGCCACCGAATAGCCATCACTAATGTGTTTTAATGTGAAAGACTATACGTAGTAAAGAGCTTTGAATGACTATATTTCTCTTATGTGCCTAAAAATTCCTGTTTAGAAGTTCTTAAGGTTTAAAAAGTCAGTGTGCTGGAACCTCACTATATGAAATGTTTCTAAAAATAACAAAAATAACTTAGCTGCTTCTGTCAACACTGAAGGTACATGGGAAGAATGTGGGACATGACTAACACAAACCTGATTTTGAGTTATGAGTCTTCCTTTATGTGGCTAAGTGCTTGTAAAATGAGAAAAGTAAGGCTTCAGAGGAGTTTGGAGGATTAAATAAAATAAGGTACAGAAAATATGTAGTGTTTCATACCTACTGGTCATGCGACATATACTTTCTCTTCTACATACAATCTTTCTTTTTCTTTTTTTCTCCTTCTTATCTTTACCTGTTTTCTTTTCCTTTTCTTCCTCCTTCCTTTGATTTCATTTCTGTATCCTATGAGTGTTTTCCTACTTAAGAGAACTACCTCATTGAAATTATATCATCATTTTTAACCTACTGAGGAAGAATTCCTTTTCTGAAGTAGGCATTCAGAAGAAGACCATGTTAGTGAAGAAGACTAAGAAACATTAACTTAGTGGATTGCAAACCACTGCTGCTGTCCAAATTTGGACTTCTGCCTTTTTTTTTTCATGGCCTATGGTCTAAAAGTGTTTTTTATGTCTTTAAATAGTTGAAAAAAAATTGAAAAGAGGCTAATATATAATGATGTGATAATTACATGAATTTCCAAGTTTAGTGTTTATAAATAAAGTTTTATTAGGACACACGTGAACTTGTTTTAGTATTTTCTGTGTCTGCTTTTGCACAATAAAGAGTTAAGAACTTTCAACAGAGACTATATGGCCTACAAAGGCCTAAACTATTTACTATATGATCCTTTACAGAAGAAGTGTGCTGACTCCTATTCTGTGGAAATGAAGAATTTAAATTTTTAATTTGGCTCTACAAAGGGAGTTTCATGGTGGAAGCAACTGTATGGCAGAGAGCTTTCTCAGAGCGGTGATGAAGTTTCTGATAGAATTATCTGCATGCACAAATGAAAAACCACCCCTCTGTTCTTCTCATCATCCCATTAACTTCTGACAAAATTTGATGAATGCTGACTATCCAATGGAGTTTTGTAAACTAGTTTACTTTTAGAGAATTTTATCTATGAAGCGATCAAGGCACTGGTCTGGGGAAGGCTGGTACACTGAAGTTTCATTAAAAGGATCTCTATGAGCAGTTGGATCTGCATTTCAGAAGATACCAAAATCTTTTCCCCTTCACCTAGTTAGTCTGTTATCCTTGGGAAACCCATTGTCTCTGAGCAAGCTGGGAATTCTGTTGTTTCTCTTTGGGAGAAGAACTGTCCAGATCATGTATCCATTCTGAAGACCATTGTGAAGGTTTTTAAAGAAACAGACTGAAACTCATCATACATTCCCTGATAGCACCCCCGATGGAGTCAGTACTGGCATTTGTGAATAAATGCATATTGTTCTTCAATCAAATGCAAACAGCTATTCCCATGAGGCTTAGAGCACAGTATTTTGTGCTAAAGGAATGGAGCTGGGTAAACAAAAGAGTGGAAGGTCGAGTTTTTGTTTTGTTTTCCTACAGCCATGTGAAAGATACAGCTCAACCTGGTATCCAGTGACATAGACCGACAGACAAGATAGAGGAATGAAGCCATTAGGTGGACTTAAAGCTCAGATGGCAGAGCTAGACAAGCCAGTGAATTTAATAAGTTAAAGAACACTGTCTGCCCATTGCATTTGGTGCTTCTGTTTTCTTGTGATGGCCATCTAATTCCTCTCCTGTCTCAAAGTTCCACCCTGTCTATTGTTCAGTTCACATTGCTGCTTCAGTCGCTCAATGAGTAGATGAATGAGCCCATCGACTCCACAGCTCTGATTAGTCAGTCATTTATTCCATGGAGTGCTAATGTTGTGCCAGGTGCCATGCTAAGTGTGTGAGACTCAAAGCAGAACAAGAAGTGTGTCCTGCGCTCCACAGCAAGGTACTTACAGGCTCCCAGTGCAACAGACATGTGAATACATGAGGTGAAGTATGGTGGGCTTCTAACAGATGTCTCTCCATGTGAGTGAAAATCATATCCTGGGGACAGACAAGTAAACCAACAGTTGCAGGTCAGCGGAAGCCATGAGTTGGACAGAGAGGAAGAACATCAAACTCAGACTACCACCTCTCGAAAGGCTTTCAGGGAAAGGGGTTGAGGCTGAAAGAATGAAAAGAAGAGGAATGTGAGTAAGGCAGAATAATATTCAGGAAGGCCTGAAGACCCGGAGGAAAATGGCATCCTCTTATCTAATGCAGGTGGATTGGGATGGTTAAAACGGCAGATGTACGTGGAAGGGGATCACATTAGAAATGAGCAAGGGTCAAATCATACAGGACACCTTATGTGCTAAGTAGAATGTGTGAACATTAAGCTGGGAACTGTGGGAGCCTGAGCAGAGTAGACACACGATCAGGAATTTGTAAAGATGCTCAGGAAGCCAAGTGGAGAGAAGGAGCAGCATTGAGGCTGAAAGTACCAACCCTCATTAGAGCTTTTAGGCGGTCATGGTGGCTGGTAACACCTCCAGAAGGTGAAAGTGACAGCGGTAAGGAGAAAACCTGAGCTGAACTCTAGGACTTCTAAAGGTGCGTGCATGCGTGTGTGTGACCCACGCGCGTGTATGACAGAGATTCTCCTTAGAGTCAGAGCAACTAAGTAATTCAGGACTCAGTCGTCTGTAGTATGAGAAAGGAAGATAAAGTAGGGTAGCACTCTGGGAGAAGATACTTTCAAGAATGTGAAACAGTTTTGAAAATGAGAAACATACAATAAATGGAGGCAGAGAGGTGGGCAGGGGGCTGGAAGTGGATACTGGGGAGCTAGAAAGTGGAGGTCGTGGAGCTTGAGGGAGGACAGTAGTCAACAGTGCCATGTGGCCAAAAGGGTCAACTCAGACCATGATAGACCATGTCATTCCACATTCCAAGAACATCACGCTTAGATGTGCAGACTGCTCCTGGAAGTGATTCCTATGTCCTTTTCCAAACCTATCACCTTCTACTTCTTTTTGGCTCTGCCAAATTATAATATTCTACTCCTCATGTGTGTGTCTCTCAGTCTGCATCTCCTTCTTCTTTTTCTTTACTGGAATGAGTGCTGCAGATGCCATCACTTTCAGTTTTGATTAATCTGGCATTAATCTCTCCTCTCCCTTGACAATTACAGTGCTTTTTCTCTACATCTCTGTCACTAGTCACTTTCCACTTAATATTATGATAGCTCACATAATTGTACTTTTTCTGCGCAATTGCAAAGCACACAAATCATATTTGCAGAATATTCTGTGATTCAACTATTTGATTGTACTAAAGACGTGTAATTATCTTTTACTTATGACTGGAAGAATTCTAAAACCAACCTCCTAGCATAAAACTTGTGCTCTTTTGCGAATATGCTCACAATAGTCTTTCATTATTTATTGTAACAAACAATTTTAAATTTGGATACAAAAGATCCTACTTAGAAAGCAGGCAACAGAGAAACATTTTAAAGCAGGAGCGCTCAGACTTGGAATCATCTGAAGAATTTTGGAAACACTGATGCCCGAGTCCCACCCCAGAGCCTCGGGTTTAATTAATAAGGCTGGTGGCCTGGGCTATGGGAATCCTCAAATCTCCCCAGGTGGTTTTAATGTGCAATCGAGGTTGAGAATCATTTTTTTTCCAAGCTGCTTTGCATTTGACAATCACATCATTTACTAGTGATGACATATTGTTTCTACATGGAAATTTGTATGTAGTTACAAAGCAGATTTATTTTTAAGCTGTAATATATTCTCTCTCTCCCTTGCCATGTCCCCAGTCCATGAGAGAACAATCCTCAAAGGGTGATTGACAGAGCTCTTTATCTCTGCTAAGGGAAAAATGGCAATTTCTTTTTTAAATGGGTTATTTTGGCTAGTTGCCAACAAAGAACAAAATCTTGAAAATATGAAAATGTTCAGGTTTGTGTGATAGAAAATGCATTTGATTTTCTACTGACATTTTGAGGCACATTAACGTTGTTAAAAGTACTGGGGCCCTGTATTAACTTTGTTGTTATGTTTCAGCTAAGCAAAACTTTCTTTTAAAAAAAAGGTTGATAAATGCTATTTTCTAAGAACGCTCCAAGTGTTATATGTTTCTAGTAATCATGTCTCCAGAAAAAAATACGAATTTGTTTCTTTTAAAAGAAATGAAAGAGGAGAGGGATAAGCATGCAGAAATGCTCAGTTCAACTCAGTGTTCTCCAGCTTGTGTTTCATAGAGAAGCTGGGGCACTGAGCTCCTGCATTTCTTCTCTGTTAGAAATGAGGCACTAATGCTTACGTTCATTATGTGGCATAACACATGCTGAGTTATACAGAGACTGTAAACAGCTAGGTAGGTTTAAAAGTGCTAAATAAGTATCATCCATGACTTCACATGATTTATTTTTTGTATTATGTAACTGTTACGTGGCCAGAGCAGGACTCAGAGCCCACAGCTGCCCTTGCGCGCCTGCGCTGTGGATCTTGTTCAGCTCCCAGAAGAGACTTCACACTCATGCACTCACTTGTGTTTAATCAGAAGCTTTCCAGACACTTGAAGCCCTGAAAGACTTTCCATTCAGTTATTATTATGTCCGGTTTAGTTTACTCCTCAAGCTCCCAGCTTTATTCAAACCCGAGGCTTCACTTCTTCCCCAGCTCCAGCCTGCAGGTGTGGGTGGAGCGAGCACCCCAGGCTCAGCAGCTCATGCTGATGTCTGCTGAGTTCTCTGGAGACCCCCCTTGTCCCATCTTTCAACTGCCACTGGGGCTCTTTCACCTACCTTTTCTGGCGAGCAGATTGTAACCCCTCCCTTAGTCCCTGAGCAGCCAGCTGGACCCCTCCAGCATCCTTTCAAACCCTTGCCAAGATCCAGTTCAAATACTTCCATGCCATGCAACCTTTTTGATTTATAATCTCAAAATAACTTGCCTTCCCCAAACTCTATTGGCACACTGTGCCATTCCCGTACCATTATTTCTTTATTCTTTATAGTACAGTCATTTGTGTTACAGCCTTCTGTCTTATCTCCCCTACTTTACTTGGAGCTCCTGAGAGTCCTCATCCATCATTTTCATTCTTACAATGTGTAGGATTAAAAAGCCGATATATTAAAGTAAAAAAGCATTCATAAAATGTGCAGTTATTGTCTTATATAAAGTTAATGTTATACACATGTAAGCAAGTATATAAATGAAGACGTAAAGAAATTGTTCAGGTATTTTTTGCTTATTTCATCAAATGAAGAGGAAAAGTAGATCCATGCATTTATGATTTTTAGTATATTTTAAAATGGAAACAAATACAATCATTTAAAGCTATTTTATCTGAAATAATTAAAGTTGCTTAATGAAACAATTATCTTATTTAATGTGTTATACCAAGAGCAGACAACAAATTATTTATTTCTTTTATCAAAAACCTATATCTAAAGACTTTTTTGGGACTTCTAAGGGATAGATTTTTCCTTGTTAGATTTTTGAGTATATTTAATGTCTCCATTTCGAGAGGTTTTGGCTAATCAGCCTATTGCCTTTCTGGCTGCCTTCCCAATCTTTGTGTGTTTTTTTTTTTTAACCTAGTGTTAGTGAACATACAGATCCAGACTAAAAGCCAACTTATTAAATATTTAAGAAATCATATTAAGAT
>RJWT010015002.1:0-20702 GCA_004365215.1 Cuniculus paca
TCCTAGCTTCACGTGGGAATTTACATGTGCCCTGACACTGAGGAAGCAAATGCTTAAAACCAGATTCCTTTAACAGCTGGTAAGGTGTGTCGCAGTCTGTCATGCAAGGTTTTTCAGGTGGCTATTGAAAGTGTTCCTAGCAACCAGTAAAGCAGCACTAAATTAATGTTCACTGAGCACTATGACTATGAAAGCAGGCCTTCTCTACAGTGTTGGGTGGGAGTTGTGCTTCTGTGAAATTAACATTTCTCATTCATTGCCAAGATTATCTGCTTAAAAATATTAGTCTTCTGTGCTGTTGCCAAAATAGCGGTTTAAGTAAACGTAATGCCAGCATGGCACACCCGCCCAGGAATCAGAACAGCCCCACTGACTGGAATACAGCTCCTGTGTTCTTTCCCAAGATTCCGACTGATGTCAAACACTGAAATACTCATAATGTTCTTCATGGTCTGACAAGCATGGCTGGGATGGAAAGCAAAACAAAACAAAAATAACAAGATGAGAGGAGAGAAGAAGCACGCACGAGAGCAAGGCAGTGAGTGACAGTGACAAGATGGGGATGGGCGGAGAGGGAGAGGGGGAAGGGAAAGGGGGGGCCCTGTGGGGCAGAGAAGAGACTCTGCAGAGAGAGCCTTTTTCACAGTGCAATTCATAGCAGCGTTCTGAAACTTGGTTATGAATTGACTTGAAGGGAACATGTCTTGGATAGAGCTTAAGGTGGGAAAACTTATTTTATAATTGGGGTTTAAGAAACAGAATGGAGAAAGAAAAGCTTGGTTTCAGCACCTGGATTCTACACTGGGAAAACTGTAAAGGTTTGATTTCTAAATTGCTTATCTTGAATAATCCTTTGAAAGTTTAAATTTGTCCAAGAACACAACTAAGAAAACAATTTAAAACCAGTACTTTAGATGCTTTGACACATTTAGGGATGCTGACTCATAATACGATACATAAATTCATACTCTTGAGAAGGCCAAATGACTGACTAGAAACGAATGTTCTTGCAATCTTATAATTTCTGCTTTAATGGTGATCAAGTTTAAAAAATGTACAGTTCAACTTATCAACACTATTTATTCCTTTATAAAAGGCAGATTTCAGGTAAGCTTCTAGATGCATGCATATTGTAGTATTGTAGTATTTTCTCACAGTCCTTGGTTCCTGAAAGTTGAACTTCATCAGACGTGTTTTAAACTTTTGTCAAGATAGTCGTGAAGAATATGTTATTTTTGCATAATGAGGTAATATCTCAGGGTGGGCACTCATCACCATACGATAGTATAAATCCACTTGCCGAAACTTGCATGAGGCTGTGTGCATTATAAAATGCCACGAAGAGTTTTGGGTCAGTGAATATTTTGCTAAAGGAACAACACATTTAACTCAGCACTTTTCTGTAATAAATACCAAAGTAGGTTTTTGTAGCTGTAAACTGTGTACACAGGTAACTACAGGCTGGTCTGTCATGGAGCTAACTAAAAGTTTCACCTGGAGAACAGAACCCACCTCTTTGCTAATGTTGCATTTTCAGTAACGTGATTGAGAATACTGCATTGTTAGGGACAGACTCAATTCTATGTTCTTTAGTGGTTCTGGAGACCACTTCTACTTGCAAAGCCAGCAGTTCCTACACTCGTTTTGTTTTTCTGTCAAACAACATAGATGGATGTAAGTGCTAGATGCCAAGGATGGCTTTGGCAAACCAGTAAGGCAAACCGGGCCCCAAGGCTACCCTAATACTGGCGAAGGCAGAAGACCACAGGATATTTACAATACATACTACGTTCCCCTCCTGGGGTGGCCCTTCATGAGTCTCTCACTCTGTAACAGCAGCTGTATACACATTGTGCACAGGATTACATGGAGGCAGCAGTCTTGCGTGAAGGATGTGGGCAGTCTGAAGCTTCGGCTTTTCGCTAGTCAGACAGGATGTGAACAAAAGACACTGGGAAGACCCCCTTCCTTTCAGGCTGTCCTTCAATGTGCCCGATCTGCAGAGAGGAGAGAGATGGTTCAGGCCGGAAGTGCAGGCAGCTAATCTGGACAGGTCCTGTGGGTAAAAGCCTGCCCAAGTCTGCCTATGCACCTGGGGTGGAACTCCAGCCTCACCCTTCCCCACCCTTCAGCAAACCTCAGAAAGCCTGGGGGTCATGAACCATGCAATAAAACAACACAGTTGAAAATGACAGATCTCACAAAATGCTCAGCACTTTTGCATGGATCTCAATGTGCCTATGCAGCAGCCCAAGATGGGAAATAACCTGTCCCAGGCTTCAGGTTCTAGAGTTCCTGCTCTGAACCAGGGGACTTGGCTGTCCTTCCAGGCGGGAGACCTGAGACAAGCCTTACTAAACCTCTTGTTAAAATGAGACTAAAAATGCCTTTTTCTCAGACTCTATGTACCAATAACTTGTCTTTTGATTCTTCAGGGTGGATCCTATGAAAAAGTTTGACACTGATTACGGCCAACGGCAATTTATTGTCTGCTACATAATTCTGCAAGCCATGAAAACCTGCAAAAATTTTCTCATTACCTCAATTAGATCAGCATTAATTACATTAAAGAGACTCATATAGGCCTTTAACAGAAAGAATATCAAGACATATATATAGGCTTTAAATGCCAAATACAGAGGACAGGAGTTTTAAGGTTGGGAAAGGAGCCAGGCTAGGCCAGCTGTCATTCTCCCTCTGTGATGCACCTGCAAGGTAGGGGTCAGGGCACAGTATCTAGCGCAGGCCTCCCTCACTTCCCAGGGCTGTTCTCAGGGAATATCCCTGCTACTTGTTGCCTTATTTGCGAAGTGTAGTTAATGGAAAGATGTGGCCTACAGATCTCATGAGGTGTTAGCCAGCATCATGCAGCAAGAGGGCTCTGTTAGGAGTGTAACATCTTTATGTCTGGCTGGACATGTGTTGACAACCCACAGAATTTCTCCCAAGAACAATGCTGGAGACATCAATTAAGACTCTTCCTCATCTCCCCAGAGTCTGTGCTGGAGTTACCAGTTTCTTAGCAAAGAACAGAATCATTGTCCAACAGTAGTGACATTAACACATTACAAAGCAAGTCCTGTGATACTCTTGTGAAGTAGATTAATCATGTCCCATTTTTTCATAAGAAACAGGTCTGGAGAAGGGACATGCTTTTTCCCAAGGCCACAGAGCTAGCAGCAACTCTATTTGGGTACTTCAGTCTATCTCCTTGTTGCTGTCCTGAGTTGGCTGTTCAGCAGATCGCATGCTGGGGGCAAGCCCAACTCCAGCAAGAGAGGCCAGAACAGCTGGGCACCTCTAGGCTCACGCTGCTCCAGGAGACAACAAAGAGCCCTTGTCACTTCAATCCTCAGTTTCTTAGCCTCAGCACTACTCACATTCTTGTTGCAAGGGCTCTGCAGAGCACTACGGGATGTTAGTGCATCCCTGGCTTCTACCTTCTAGACAGCACAGCACCCAGGTCCTTCCTGACAAATCAGAATGTCCACAGATACTGCGTACAGTCCCCAAAGGGAGAAAGGCCACACTTTGGGCTAGCAGTTCCCAAGAAGACTTGCTCCTTGGCCAGCCTGAGCAGCACAGACCGTGTGGCTGCCCTTGGAGGCCTCTTACAACCTGGTATCCACAAGGCTGCTGGCCTCTGAACAGCTCCCTGGGAAGGACAGTGATGCCTCTCCTTTTCCAATGTGGGCAACAGGTTTTACTGTAAAAAACTTTCATACATATCATCACTTAATCCTCTAAAACCAGGCAAGGAAGTTTTATGGCCACACTTTGCAAAGGGAGAAATTCAGGGTGGATTTGGAATTGAGCCTAAGAACTGAGCACTGGTCAAAGAGCTTAGTTTGGATCACACCTTGGCCTTCTGATGCTCAGCCTGCGGACAGTGTGGAAGGTGAGCAAAGCACACAGGCTTTGGGGTCAGGGTAGACTTGGAATCATAACTTTGCCTGCCCACTGGTTGCTAGGCAATGTGCCTAAGGTTCTAGAGATGGTTTTCATCTTTTTTTTTTTTTTTTTTTTTGTGGCACGGGGGATTGAACTCATGACCTTGCGCTTGCCGGGCAGGTGCTTAGACTGCTGAGCTAGATCCCCAGCCCTGTTTTTGAGACAGGGTTTCACTATGTCGTTCAGGCTGGCCTTGAGCTCACTTTGTAGCCCAGGCTGGTCTCGAACTCACAATGATCCGCCTGTCTCAGCCTCCCAAGTGCTGGGATTATAGGCGTGAGCCACCACGCCCGGCGAGGTGGTTTTCATCTTAAAAATTAGAAAACACCTACAACCACACAACGTTGCTGTATGATACCATGGGAAAAGCATATATGTTATATCTTCTGACCCACTTTCAAAGCAGTATATCTGTTTTTCTAGCATATGCTACAGTGACGGAGAAAACCCAATACCCAGAGCCACTGAGATAAGTAACACAGCTGGCAGGATTCTTTGTGCTTCAGTTGCTGTCTTATTCACTGTGGGATCCATCTGGGCAGTGCACAGATGTCCATACATACCCACCACTCCTGGTCCTCCTCCCCTGTGACGACAATCACTTCTCCCTCGATGAATGTGAGCTCGTCATCATTGTCTGCCTGGCAGTCATAAATGGTCTTCACACGTCTCACTTTGTTTTTTCCCTTCAATAAAGAAACTGGGTTTTAGCTGTGAAAACAGACTGAACACAAAAAAGAGCACAGTGCTCACTAAAAGTTGAGTGACTCTGATCAAGTCACTGCACGGCGCCTTGACTTCCTCAAGTATGTGTGTGTGCGCAGTGTAGTAGGAACATCTGGCAGGAGCCCACGGTGCTGTGTGCTCTCAAGCAATGACAGCTCTTCCTCCCTTAGTATCAGTCTCATCCCCCACTTAGGGATGAGGCCTCACCATGTTACTTTCACCAGAAAGCAAATGAGGAGGCCCTGCCCTGCTCCACTGGCAACATCAGCTAGCAGAAATGACAGCAGAGTCTAAAAATGTTTTTAGGAAACATGATGTAAAGCAAAATGTGCAGCTTCTGCACACTCGATGTGCAGCATAAACAAATTTCTCAGTCCTCTCATGCAAAACATCAGGTCAGGACATGCTGCTTAAACCCAGCAGGATCAGCCTGGGGTGGGAGGGCTCTGTACTGTTCCTCAAACAGCTGGTAATTTCTGACCAGTTCTGACTTGGGTATTATTGGCTGGGCTTTCAGTTCTTTGCTGGAACTTCCTTGTTCCAGTTCCGACAAGGAAGATGGAAATAGAGACATCACCTTCTAAAGTGTACTTTTAACACCCAGCTAATTAAATAATTAGCAATAAAAAAGCAAGCTGTCTCCTTAAGTGCTTTCACTCAAGCGACTCCCTCTCTGCCCCTGGGATCTTCCTTGATTTGGAGGGAACCTCCTCCATCCTGCAGTGTGCCGAGGGGTGGGTGGGGGTCTGGGAAGCCTGGCAAAACTGTGGCACCAGCAGATTTCCATCTCTGTGCTGACTCTGAGCAACTGAGAAGGGCTGTAATGTGTTAGTTTATGAGGGGGTGGATTACTATGTGAACTCCTTTTCTGTATGAGAAGGTATGGAACTGGCCACAGCCATGCAGTCACACCAGGCACTGGTGCCAGGTCTGGAGGGAGCCTGGGAGTCCAAAGACTGTTTTTGTAACTACCAGGCTCTATCACCACGCTGGAACCAGGGTGTGCAAGGTCAGCCAGCTTAGGGAGCAAACGCCCACGCTTTCTAGCATTAGGCTGAGCAGCCCCCTCCTCCCGCCAACCTGCACAGTGCCACAGGGCTTGTAGAGCCAACAGGGGTGCCCACCCACCGTGTTGATCTTTCTGGGCAGTGGCACAGGTGTCTCAGGCAGAGTGGGCGTGAGGTCGCTGGAGTCTTCTGATGCCTGCTTCTGGATGGGGTCTCTGGACTGCAGGTTTGGGGACAGATCCGACGGATGTGACTTCTGCATGACTTCGGAGGGCTGCTGAGCCTTGGGTGAGATGTCGCCAGCCTGGGGTTTTGCCAGCAGGTCTCCCAGCTGTGGTTTCGGGGGCAGGTCCTTCATGTGTGGCTTGGGAGGTAAGTCTGAGAGCTGGGGCTTGGGTGGCAGGTCGCCCAGCTGGGGCTTGGGGGGCAGCTCTCCAGGTTTAGGTGGCAAATCTCCTATCTGGGGCTTGGGGGCCAGTTCTGTGGGCTTTGGGGGCAGGTCTCCAGGTGGTGGCTTCTGTGGTAACTCTGCCAGTTGTGATGACTTCTGAAAAACCTCGGGTGGGAGGTTGGCTTTGTCTAGGGAAAGATGATGGCTCGTTTCTGTTTTCCTTAGTGCCACTGCAGGGACAATCGAAGAGAGGGAAGTCATTGGAACGGAATGTGAGGGGGAAGGCAGGTTTGCTCTTGTCATAGTCATCCGAGAGCGCCTAGCCCCCTGGAAGCGAGCCATCTCCAGTACACACTTAAGAACGGCTGGCTCAGGGCCCACCCCAGTTGGCCTGTTTCTAACAAGGCCAGGGCTGGAAGCCAGGAAGCACCTACACAATAATTCACAGTTTTATGCTTCAATTATGTAAGAACATGGCACCCGTATTAACCCAAAGTTTTTTATGAAAGCAAACATAATACAGTTTGTGGAAAATTGGAAAGTACAGTTAAAAACTTTTCAAAAACCTGGGCATGGTGTTGCACACCTGAAATCCCAGCCCTTGGGAGGCTGAGGTTGGAGGATCACCATGAGTTTTTAGTTCAGTCTGGGCTACATATGCGAGTTCAAGACCAGTCTACATAGTGAGACCCTGTCTTAGGAAAAACACCACCACCACTACAGTAAACTTTTCCACAAGCCCACCTCCCATTTAAGTGTAGCCATTTTTCATACTGACATATCTCCTTTCTTGATTTTGCTATGGAATTTCAATAGCTATAACTCTATGTGCTGTTTTAGCAGAGTATTTACCATGTTATTACATTTCTTTATTAGTACAAATGCAATTTTAAAGGAGCATTCTATTTCACAGCTGCAAAGTTTCTTGTTACCCGTCTTCACCGGTAATGTGCTGCATTTCGGTGATACATATAGCGGTACTATGGATACATCATTTAAAACCAGTATATGAATAATAACACATACACTGCAGTGACGCTGTCTGAAATTCTGATTTTCTTCACTTAATATTCTCAGGAGTGTTTCTAAGTTCCTCATTCTCTTTCACAGCTGCGTACTGCCCTGCACATGGGCAAGGCTGGAAACCACAGAACCATGCCTCTGGCACTCTGCGCAGCTCCGTGGAGTACACTGACACCACTCAGAACATGTCACTAAGTTGAGCTCAACTGTTCACCAGCTATGAGGCCTTGGGCAAATTGTACAAACTCTCTGTGCTTCAATGTCCTTATCTCTAACACTACCCTGGAAGACTGCCCTGAAGATTATATAATGTATGTGAAGAATTTACTGACGGGAACTGGCAGGCTGTATTTCTTAAGAGTAATACTATCATTCCTGCTAAATAGGGTTCTTTGAGGCCAAGATTCCTATCTTCATAGCTCTGGTTCCTGGCACAGTGTATGCTCCATGAGGAAACAGCTGACGAAGGCACATGGAGTGAATCAAACTGAGGATTTTATCCTAAAAATACAACAGATTTAGAAAAACATCTTTAGGAGAAATAGAAGAAAGCTGGGCAGGGTGACACATGCTTGCAGTCTCAGTACCCTGGGAGGCTGAGGCAGGAGACTGAGTTTGAGCCCAGTCTGGGCACCTTAGTAAGACCCAGTTTCAAAATAAAAAGTAAAAAAGAGAGCTTAATATGTAGTTCAGTGTGAAGGCCCTATATTCAATCTCCAGTACTGGGGGAGATAGACAAGACAGGCAGACAGACAGACAGGCAGACAAACAGACAGGGGATTAACCACAGTGTTACGAATGTTCCAAGCTGTTCTGGGGGCTGCTTTGCTTGTGACCTGCCTAGCCACATCTTATTCTGAAGAAGTCACACTCAAGGACACTCTACTCCTGGGCTGGCCCTATAGTCCAGCTAATGTGGCTTAGCTCAAAAAGTGAAATGAGATCAGTCTGGTTTCTCTATAAACTGATCTGATTTGGGCAAACTACAATCTGAGGGCAGCAGCAAGCAGGAATAAACTGAGGGATGCCTTGAGGCACTGAAGCTGGAAAGACCTTGCTGGAGCCATATTTAATGGGGGAGTAGAAACCTGTAAGTGCTGGGTGTTCCAAGCCCTCAAATACACAAGTCATCTGCCACCTCGATTACAGGAATCATCCTGAAGAACATCAGAGGTGGCCTGGGCCATGCCCTGCAGCACCCCAACAGCTCAAGACTGAGGACACGAGGAAGAGAGGGTGAAAGATGTGCCGAAGGAACTGTCTGCTGGGAGAATGAACGGCGTGGTGTCCAAGGCAAGGTGTGCCAGCGAGCAGCAGGGTGCAGACCTGAACTATGCTGTCTAAGCCCTGGCTAAAGCAGACCACAGCCCTGCAAGGGGCAGAGGAGCGCGGGTTGAGTCCCAGCTGCGAGCATTAGCAGTGGCGACCTTCTCATGAAGAGAGACAATCAGATGTGTATACCTCCTGGGAGGATGCATCAGCACTAAGCGAGTGCTTTCTCTAAACCAAACCCATGTCTGCTCAACTGACAGGAAGCCAGGGTACAGTGTTAAATAAACACAGAGCAAAGTACAGACTGAAAGACCTGTGGGACACATAACCCAGTTTCTGCAACAAGACAGAGATATTCAGGGTGGTATAGTTTGCACACGGTTTGAGTATGCTGCAAAGCAATGTGTGTTCAGATAGGACCCTGTGTGTGAAACGGAAATAATCTATGCTGTTTAGGAATGAGGTTTTTGGGAGGTGATTTGCATTAGGCACGGTCATCAGGGTGGAGCTCTCATGAGTAAATCCTTGTTACATTCTAAGAAAAGATGGACCAATGGCAGGTCTACAATCCCAGCATTTTGGACACTGAGGCAGTAGGATCAAAAGTTTTGAGCCCAGGGTTTACAACTTAGCTAAAAAGGGTCTCGTGATGGAGCTCAGTGCAAAAGCTCTAGGTTCAAGCCCCAGCACACAAAAAAGAAAAGAGAATAGACAGAACACACAGATGCACATACTTTCCCTCGTGCTGGCTGTGTGATGCCACGCACCTGGGGCTCCACCAGCAAGGCAGCTCTTAGAACTCGGAGCTAGGAACCTTTCTTCTGTTTGTGATGCTAGGGCTCAAATCTGAGGTGCTCTACCCTGTAGCTACACCCCCAGCATCCACCAACCTGTTTCTTTTTTGGAGACAGGGTCTCACTAAGCTGCCACCCAATGAGATAAGTCATGCATGTATCAGCAGTCTCAGAGCCACCCAGCAGCGAGATATACAAATCACAAGCCCATTGTGAACATGTTAAGGAATTTTTGATTTTTCACATGTGAAAATGGGATTGCACGTCCATAAAATGACATGATGTTTGGGATCTGCCAAAGAATTGTTAGAGGTGGACAGGTAGGTAAATAACCAGGATGAAGTATAAACTAATCAGTGTTGGAGATGGATGATGAGTTTGTCTGGGAGAGGAGGCTGAAATCCACTTTTCTGTGTGTTCTCCCTTGTGGATTGAACTCAGGACCTTCATTCGTAGCTATATACCCAGCCCCTCTAACATTTTTTTAAAGACAGGGTTTCCTTTAGTTGTTTAGGCTGGGATTGAACTTGGAATCCTCCTGCCTCAGCCTCCCAGAGTGCTGTGTAAGTTTATTATGGGAAACATTGAACTGCAGAGGTATTCACACAAAGAAAGAAAGTGGGTGTAGCCAGTGGTGGTGAGTCTATGGCACATGTGCTGCAGCAGGCTGTTTGTCATCACTGAAAGTTCTCAAAGGTTGGCCATCACCGGCATAGAGCAGTGGGGGGCGGTGAGAGGGACACAAGTCAAGGTGGGGCAGTCAGACAGCAAGCCTGCACTCTGATGGAGAGTCCAGAGAGAACAGTATATGACACAAGAGGGAAGGACATGAGCTGGAGTGCTGCCCTAGTGGGCAAGAGGCACAGGGCTCTCTTTCCAGGTCATGGGTCACTATGTAGGTAGGCAGGATGCAAGGTGGTGGCAGGGTGGGCACAGGTCCTGGCTCACAGGGAGCAGTGCGGTGTGAAGGGCTGGCTTGGGCAGCTGCAGAGGACAGCGTGATGCCGTGCCAGGAGAATGAGACTGCTATCTGCCGGACCAGCTGTCGGAGCAGGTGCCAGGCTTGGCTGGGGCAGCAGAGCACGGCACAGGAGGGAGGAAGGGGGAGGTGGATTATAGGTGTGCTACTGGTGATGTGCTGAGCTGGGACAGGAGAAACGGGGGGCCATGAGGGGGATGAGGACAGGGAGCAGGTGGCAGTGGCACAGGCAGGTCCCAGTGGGACTGCGAACACTGGGATCTGAGTGTCAGAGGAAATGAATGGGAAGCAGGCAGAGGGGGGACAGCCGTGACACATAAGAGACATGGGACAGAATGAGGGGCAGCCTTTCGATGGGGAACGATGCCTGGGAAATGGGGTTCAAACTCCTCTGAGATCAGGATAGCACTTTGGGAAGAGCTGCAAAGCATGAGCAGCACCACAGCTGAAACTACCCTAGGGAAAGTGTGGCAAATGCTGGGGAAGCCTTCCTTCCCGCTCCCTGGAGCGGATTCAGCAGCCGCGGGGACCTCCTCTCCTCGCAGGAGCTGGCCCATGAATCACTGCTCTTCTGCATGTGCCCTTGGCCGAGGAAGCTTGCGGGGTGGTGGGTTTCAAGTTCCCTACACTAACCCTTACTCTGACTTCCACTTCAGCCAGGCCAAAGTGCGGGCTGCTGCTGAGCCAGCAGCCTGCAGAGCCACTCGGAGTTCTCTGCGCCTCACTGGTCTCTGGTTGCACAAGGACAGAATGAAGCAGTGCTCTGAGACACCTGGCAACTCTCTAAAGGTAAGGCCTGGCTCCACCCTATCATTTGTGTTGCAGCACCAAGACTGAGACTCATGTGCTGGGATTACAGGTGTGCGCCACCAAGCCTGGCTACTGAAACCCAGCTTTTGTAAGTGCAAAGTTTGGATGGAGGTGAGGAAGATTTGGTGAAAAATCTGAGTCTTTCTGCATGGCAACACAGCTGCGATTAGAGACAGTTTTCCTATATTCTGCACAGCACGAGATCTCTCCTCTGTGTGACAGGTGCCATCCCAGGCAAGGATTCCTTGGCCATCTACTTGCTAGGGGCTTTCTGAAGAATGACTTCATGCTACCCTCACAAATGCTTAGGAAGCAGGCTAGTATTCCTGCTCTACAGAGGAGGAATCCAAGCTGTGGGAAGCTACCAAGTCACTTGGCCAAGGTCACGGCTAGTTAGTGGAAGAGCCAGCACTGGTTTCCAGGTCTCTCAGATCATGTGTCCAAGAGGGGAGAGAATGGAACCTGGGGATCGTAGCAAAGTGTCTTCTGAAAAGTACTGCTTTTTTGGGAAAAGTATAATCGTGGGTTTGCTAATCATAGGTTTTAAGTTTACAAATAATGTTCTTGGCTTAACAAGTATTTATTGAGCAACTACTATGTGTCAGGTGCTGCTCTAGGCATTTGGAATAGGTCAGTGAACAAGAGAGACCTCTGTCCCCTGGGAGGACACAGGGGCACTTTACTTGCATGTGAACATGAAAATGATGAATCTTACCTTTCTGAGGTAGTTTAGGAAGAACTCTTGGGCCAAGGGCAGTCTTTGCAGAACTGGTGCTATGTGATAAATAACAACAATTTAGGATCCACAGTAGCTACAACGGCAATAGTGATCTACTCTTCATGGAAATCAAAGGTAGTTGTGAGTTATCTAAACGTTCTTTCACAGTTTATTTAACAAAACATTAGTCTGTATTTTGTATTTCAGTTTGCCTTGCTGGAGAAGCAGAGAGAAGGGGTGAGAAATACATCCCTGTTAATGATGAAGCCGAAGCTTTCCCCAGAGGTAACGTATGAAAACACTTGGCAGGTTGTAACCCAGTAAAGTACACAGAAGGACCCCACATCTTGTGATCCTACAAAGCAGTCCTGTTGCCCCTGTTTCAGACAGGGAAACTGAAGAGGGCAGAGTGTTCCTGGCTGGCAGAAGGCCCCAGGCCGTTCAGTGGTGGAAGTGGAAATTCAGTCCTGCTCTGTGGGGCCCTGAGCTCTCACTTCCTCCTCTGTACCGGCACAGACAGCTGGGTTCTCAGGCTCCAGGCATGCCCGGGAAGTGGCCTCCTTTTGGAGGACATGTAAATGCGTAGGGGAAAAAACAGCTCAGTCCCTGGAATAGAACTCTGCACCACATGGTCTAAATAATCAAATGAGTCCTCTATTAGCTGAAAGCCACTGCTTCCCTTTAACAAGAGCCTGTAAGGATCCTCAGAGAACACCAGGAGCCCTGACACCTGAGAAGTAAACGTGAGCAAGGGTGAGAGCCACATCTACTGAGAATCCCTTTCACAATCGCCTGCCTCCTTTCCTGTCCTCTAACATCCGTGGAGTTGACTGCTTTTTTTCCTTTCTATTCTAACTGAATTTAAAGGAAAGGAAAAGGCAACTGACCAACCACACACGGGGTCAGAGGAAAAAGATTAAAGACATGTGCCCCCATCTTTGGTCCAGGCCCGTGGCCACCCTGGGTCTTACAGCCCTTTCCTCAGCTTACAGGCAGCCCTCCTACCTGTGGGGGCGCTGGTGGGAAACGCTGTTGAGACAGAGCCACTCAGCAAATGCAAGAGGGCTTTGCTTCCAACACTTCTGGGCTGTGTCCCTTACGTTCTGCATCAGCAGCTTCCCAGGGAGGCCTAGTTATCAATTCCTGCTGCGAGCATGGTCCATGGTCACCTGTGGCCACTTCATTAAGACTAGAGCAGTGACAGCGAGCCTTTTAGTGCTTTCAATGATAATAAACAACCTGCTGCAGCACACGTGCCATAGGTTCGCCACCACTGGCCCAGAGGCTTGGAAATCCCTGACACAGAAGCCCTGGGATCAACACTGGCATGAACTTCTTCCCGCGGGGACAAACATGAAGGCACTACCAGGGTGGCACTGTGGGGACTGTGGATGTGCCTGTGGGGGCAGGGCAACGACAGCTCAGCACATCACCAGCAATATACTTGATCCTGTTTAAAAATATTAAAAAACAATTTTTTTGCCATGATGGGATTGAACCAGGGTCTCATGCATACTAGGTAAGTGTTCTACCGCTGAGTAGTATCTTCAGCTCCTTTTTAAAAACATCCTATGAGCTGGGTGTGGTGGCACACGCCTGTAATCCCAGAATTTGGGAGGCTGATACAGGAGGATCACCGTGAGGGAGTTCAAAGCCAGGCTGTGCTACATAGTGAGACTGTCTCAAAAAAGAAAAAAAAAAAACTTCTATGAGTGCATTCTGTGTGTCACTTCCTGTTCTGGAAGACCAGTGAAATACCAGTTTTATGGGTGCCCAGAGTGTGGAGGGAGGAGCAAGTGAGAACGAAGGCAGGGGAGGGTCAGGGAGGACACAGAGCACCGAGTGTGGAGAACCAGCTGGGACAGCTGGGTGGCACTGCAGCACTCTGGCCCTTAGTTTTCTCGTCTATGAAGCCAAGGCTGACAGTAACTGGGGTTGATCCCACAGGTCTGCAGAGTAAGGAAGACAGCAGCACTGAAAGAAGCAGGGTTCGCTTCCTCATCTTTGATAAACTCTAGAAAGTGGAGCCCACATATCAGCTGAGTCTCCGAGGATTTGTGTCTAGAAGTGGCTCTTTGTGTCCTTACCAGGACTGTACCTCAGTAGAACCCTCTTGGGCAGGGTTGGATAAATACTGCCCTTGGAGGATTTCCCAAAGTACCTCGTTTTGGGAGAAGAGGGAGGTAGATACACTATAGCCCCGCTGGAAAAAATCTTACAAACATGAAAACTAGAAACAGTCCCTCCCTCCCTCCCTTTTCTCTGTCTCTGTCTCTCTCTCTTTTAATGTTTGTCTGTTTGGAAATCTCTGGGGAATCATATTTCCCTGTGGAGCATCTTTTCATTTTCAGGTCTGAAAAAGGGGTCAAGAGGGAAAGTAACAAAACAGAACTATTTAATTAAACCAGCAAGAATAAAAACTCGAACTCATTCTTAAGTTTTGTCAGAGATCAGTGCACGACTCTGGGGCCACCAGGGCAGTGAGGCCAGACATGTGCCAGGTGATGATGTCCAGTGCAGCTGTGCAGTAAGATGCACATGCAAGCTGCCAGCTAATGCTTGCTTTCTCATCATAAACTGCACTGTGGCAGATACACTTGGGTAGAACTGGGAAAGCAGCTAAAGCCCACTTCGGTAATTCTGTCTACTGAGAAGTATAAGCCATGTAGGAGAGGAAGGGTAAGACGGCTCACCTTGATTGCTGAGACAACCCTTCAAACTTGTTTGTGGTCTTACTTGAAGATGATGGGCCCACATCATTACCTACAAAGAAAATGAAAAGTTGAAAGTTTCATCTTCTAGCAGGCATGTATGAATGTGGCAGGAACAGTCCCCTCAGCTTCCAGAAAAGCCCTTAAAAGACTTAAGCCAATATGGCATGCATCAAGGGCACTAAAACATAACAAAAATTAAGCATCATTGGGCTTTGAGGTTTTTATTGCTAGCAAGTCAGACAGATGAGCAGCCCACTCCTTGAAAAGACTTTTAAGATCACTGAAGTTTGTGATGTCCCATTCACTCAGGATTTTGTCCTTGGCCCTGAGGCACAGATATGACACTGAATGTCCAGTTCACCCAGGGGCTAGGATGCTGAGAGAAACCCCAAGAAAGCATACTCAGATGACCGAGGGCATGTGGATGGACACTACCAGAAGGGTACTGCTAACTGGCCATCACCCTCAGCCACTTGTGGACTCATTCATTCCAATGTTGGATGTGACTGTGGAGCAGGAGGCACAAATGCAAAAATGCCACTGCTCTCACAGCGTTTAGTCTTGCCTGGGAGACTCACATACAGGAACTATAAGGAATGCAGAATATAGTGAACATTTAGTCAGACTGACTGCTGTTAAAATGAAGAGGAAATGTGGTCTAAAATCCGTTTAGTAAAGAGCGTAGGGAATGTCTTCCTTGGAAGACATGGAACCTGAGCAGGTGGAAGAACTTACTAGTGTGGGAGTGGCAAAACCAGCGGCATACAAGTGGATGTAAGTGTGCTTTACCCAAAATGTCAAAATGAGGTTAGATTAAAAGTGGACTTTCTGTGACCATTCCGCAGCAGGAGGATTGCAGGGAGGTGCTGGGGTCCCAGATACCTGGGAGAATCGGGATGATACACTAAGCCTCACTCCATGAAGTACTGTATCCCCTCATCAGCACTGACAGCTACCTAAATGCTTCCACATCTATATGAACAGCCTTCCTCATGATCCCATGAGAGACTGGCATCTTAATCTCCCTTTTAAATGTAGTGAAACAAGTCTAAGTGCGCGAACAGCTGAAAGCCCCTTGACCAAATGATACATGTAGTTCTGACCACAAACTTACGTGCTCTTCATGACCTATCATGTTGCCCTGTAGTAACAATAGTAACTACCACTTCCTGAGCACTTACTATAAGCAATGTATTGTGCCAAGCACCTCTAGGTAATCATGCTCTTGAGAAGTAATCAGTTCTTCCATCTCAGATGAAGAAACATGCAGAAAATCAAAGAAACTTGCCCACAGTGGAGCTGCTGGTTAGGGCCAGAACTAGAGTATAGTCAGCAGCCCACCTCTAGTATCTGTGCTCAGAACTCCCAAATTTTATCCTCCCAGTTCTACCACACCTGCTGAACAGGGTGCTGAGACTCGATCTCCTGGACAGAATGTTCACCAAGAAACAAGCAAGTTGGTATTACCAGCACCAAAGACTTTCAAAGTTAGTTCTAATAAGACAGTCCTTCTAATGATCAATGTATTTCCATGATCTCACAATGTAATACCTAAGGACTTCTTTAGTACTTCTTATGAAGTCCTGAGCTGTGATTTCCTTTATGATAGGCATTACTCCAGCACTGTGCTCAATACTGTCTATAGTACTAGATATTGACTTTACATGGTACTTTCAGACTTGAGCCGTAACAATCAAAATGTTTGGGGAATAAACCGCTGCATCCACTAATTCCTTATTTCCAGGCAGAAAACAAAAGCATTTCAAACAAATGACTATAAACCCAGCTATGCATGAGTCAACTCAACACCAGCAGGCTGAAGCTCCTGGCTCTGCTGTCGCACAGGTGCTGCCGCCCATGCTCACAGGCCCAAATGTCTAGAATTCTCATTTAATCTCCTCCTCTAGTCTTTCAAGGTGACTTGCCATTTCCCCAGAGAATGTTTTATGTCTCTGTAACTTTGTTCCTTCTGTTCGTTCCCCGTGATGCCTGTCCCCTACTGCTCTTAGTGAATTACTAAACAACATTTGAAGAACATCTCTCATTTCCCAGAATCCTCTGACCACTCTCTCCTTCTAGGGAATAGCAAAGGGTGCAGATTTCAGAGGCAGACAAGCCTGGTTTTGAATTCCAGCTGTGCCACTGATCTGAGGGCATGAGCTTGGAGGGCCCTGCTTGTTCTGCTATGCCTCCATCTATACAATGGGGATAATAATCATACCTACTATTCTAGATGACTGAGAAAGTGATAACTATGCATTTTGGGGCAGAGGGCTGATCCCCAAGAAGCATGAACAAGTGATAGTCATTCTTTATATTTCTCTGATGAGATGTAATAGCAATGATACCAACTTACCCCATGAGCAGGCTCCCCAGAGATGGGCTATCTCACCTTTATAGCCCCACTTTCTAGCATGATGTTGGGCCCCGTTATAGGACAGGATGAACAGTGCTGTCCCTTAGCTTCTCTGACACAGAGTGATTTCTCATACCTGGCTGGGAAGGAATCTGTGCTCAGTTGACTAGGATCCTATCTTTCTCAGAGCTAGGCACAGGCCACCTGCTGTGCCCTATGAGAAAATTGTGGCTTAGAATAAATTCTGCAAGAAAGACAGCACTAAAAAGAGAAGACTGAGGAACAAAAACATAGGAGTAACTCAATCCTCGTATTTTTCTCTCCATGCAATTTGGAAAAGGCCCTTGATATACCTTAAAGATGTGTAAAAGGGCTGGGGACAGATCTGGCAGACAGTTGAAGAAACTGTGGCTGAGACTCTTGGTCCCTTGCCACACAGCTCAGAAGCTGCAGACCAAGAGTCTGTAAAAAGAACAGAGGGTATGAATCACACAGACCAGAAATGGGCTCAGACCCCAGTTCTGAAGTAACTGGATTTGCAGTACATGCAATTCTTAATTTCTCTGTGTTTCAATTTGCTCATCAGTAAACTAGGGATGATGACAGTCCCTATCTTAAAGAATGGTTCCGAAGGCTCAACAAAAATACATGAAAAGCCGGGGATCTAGCTCAGCAACCTAAGTGCCTGCCTGGCAAGCGCAAGGCTGTGAGTTCCATCCCTGGTGCTGCCAAAAAAACCAAAAAACAAAAAACAAACAAACAAGCAAAAAACCGTAAGACATGAAAAAAATTATCTCTTTTACATTAAAACAAATGCTTACAAGATTTTAAATCCCAGTGGCTAAGGTGAGGCTGTGATTCCCAGAGGTTACTTAGGCAGGGATTCACAGAACCTGGATCAGAAAACGGCCTTCTGGAATGTTCTGTGCCATGTAGGATCTCCCATGATGTGCACTGCACACACGACTCTAAATGCAGAAGAATGCAGGCCCCATGGTGAATGGCTCTCAGTTATTAATTCCAAGAATCTCAAGTGTGAGAAAAGGATTGACCTCACACCTACCATAAACTTGATGATTAGTTGCATTTTCTTCTTTGCTCTTTTCTACAAGACTCTTGGGTCAAATCTATGGTCCACTTTTAGGCCTGGGATATGAATTTATGTCATGAATTTTGAGAACAGATCACACTCCTGGACATTTTACTCTGCTATTTTTAATCTATTCTTTGTACTCATTTCCTTATAATTTAAACTGTGTTAAAATATGAGTTGGTCTGTTTAAAATAAGTTGTTAAAAAGCGGAGAGGTTTAATGAAATGCCACTTTAAAATCCAAAGTCCCCACAAACTCAAATCTTCCTGTCAGTTGATTTTTTTCATCCAAAGCCGGCCTCAGAGGTCTCCTGGGACTGACTTGGGTAACTAGAGGCCTGTGCTACTTGGGGCACTGTGGACACTGTAATTCTTGCAGATAGAAAGCCTGGAGTGGTCTTCCTCACTTGGGCAAGGCTGGAACTGCACCCTAGGGTACCCTGCTGCAGGGGGCCATGAGGCACAGCCTGCAGCGTACAGACCTGCTGCTTCCTGGGCCATCTGTGCCTAATGCAACAGCACCTCCATGCCTCAGTTTCTGGGCACAGGAACAACTGCTGAGAGGAGGAGTGGACTCACTTGCCTACCTTTTCTGAGCCCAGAGCCATCATGTGTGGCAGAAGGCAGTGTGTGGACAGGGTGAGAGCCGCAGGTTCTCAAGACACAGAGGCTGAGACAAATCCCGGCCCCCAGGTAGCATATGTGAGAACTGGGCAAGCTGTCAGACCTTTCTAAAGCTAGTCTCCTACAGACCAGGTGCCCGCACCTACCCTGCTCTGTGAACTGTGGTCTGGAATGATGTAAGTTCATGCATGCAAGGTGCTCAGATGGTGTCCAGAACTCATGCTCACCTCATGAAATACCACGTGTAGTTTTTTTAAATCTAAATCTTCTAAGTAATGAAGAATGGGCATTTTCTTTTTTCCTACTAGCCATAGATCTGCACCAAGAAATCAAAGGCACACAATGGGATTTGAGGGGTGAGAAAGGCCTCTGTCATGAGGAAGGCGGGGCCTTCTGTGAAGCAGATGCATTAAAGGGTACACTCTTGGCCCTGTTACCCTGACTCAGTATCAAGTCCCTGTCTACTCCACTCACAAGATCAAACTCAAACTCCACCTCCTTAAATTGCCTGCCACTTCCTCCTTAAAGGCTAGCACAGGGGCACTGGGTGGGACTAATAGCATACAGCAAAGTATGGACATCTCTGGAGGCAGGTTCTGTCAGTCACAGCCACTCTGCATGTGAGCTCAACGCCACAGATGCTGAGTCCAGAAACAGGAATGTGGTAGGAGAACACATCATAAAACAAACTTCAAAATGTGACAGGACAGACTTCCTCTCTGCTGAAGAAGAGGTTCCAGCAGTGCAGGCAAGTCACGGGAGAGATGACAGTGCTAGCTATGTGGCTGGCTGGAGGGCTAGTGGCATGTTCTATGAGAACTAAACAGAAGAGGCCAAGATGAGAGGCTGAGACTTTTGGGGGTACTGGGAATGTATTTTGCAAGTGGGATGGATGTGAATCTTTAGTAGCCACAGGCCTTGTTAGGAGAGGTTGAAACAGACCAGCTAAAGATATCAAGTCCTAATCCCTGAAACTTGTACATGTGACTTAACTAGGAAGAAGGGTCGATGTCAAAGTAAGTTAGTGATTTCTTTTCTTTTTCCTTCCTTCCTTCCTTCTTTTTTATTTGAGACAGGGTCTTGCTATGTATGTAGTTCAGGCTGGCCTTGAACTCACTATATAGCCTAGGCTGGCTTCAAACTCATGGATTCTCCTGCTTCAGCCTCCCAAGTGCTGGCATTATAAGCATGCAGCACTACACCCAGCTACTTATTTCATTTTTTGAGTTCTCACTATGCTGGCTTCAAAATCACAACCCTTCTGCCTTAGCGTTCCAAGGTTAAGGATTGTGAGAGGAAGAGACTACTATAAGAAAATCAAGTAGGCCCTAAACACAGTATAGACATTCCTTTAACAGAGAGGCAAAAGCAGTTTCAGAAACATTCAACACTAAGGAATAGACGAATATTCTAGGATGAGGATACCATATGACTAAAGGCCCAGATTTGAGAGGCCAGAGTGTACTCTGGGCACCTCCTGTACTTCAGTATGACGGACCTGTCCCGTACTTGGAGGTGGATGGAGGCCTGTGCCTAGCCCAGAGCAATGGTAGTGCAAAGGTCCTTGTCTCTATCTTGTCTCTACGGGCTGAGAGAGATGGCAGACTGAGGAAAACTCGAGAGCTCTGGGAAGATGGGTGCAGGGGGAAGCCACAAGCACCGGGGAGGCTGATTTCCTTGGTGCTTGACTGGTGCCTAGCCTGACTCCTGCCCTTGACTTCTGGTACACAATGGCAGCAGAAGCAGGGCTCAGGATCATTATGCAGTGACTGCAAACACCAAGTACAGAGATCAGGATCAGAGCAAGTGTACCCTGCTGGTGAGGAGCCAAGCTGTGTCAACACAAAGCCCATTACTTACCTGCATCTGCAAATGCATCCCCTGTATCTCACAAACGCACAGACCACACAAGTAATGGCCTTGGAAATTCCAGAATTAACATTCGGAGTAGTTTGTGAATGGTCATCAAAGCCATGTTAAGTAGAAGGGTGTCACTTTTGCTGAGGACAGACTTTAATTCTGTCATCAAAGCTGTCTGTAGGCAAGGGGATCACAGGACCTGCTGAGGTCCACATCTGTGTGAGGCTTTTAGGCTCCCTGCTGACTCCCCTGACTCAGGGAAAAAATATTTTCACAAAGTGATAATAACCTTGTTTTTTAATGAAAAAGGCCCCAAGGCCACCAACACTGGAGAAGAAAAAGACCCGGTGCCAGTACTGCTACTGAATGAAATGAAAGAGGAAAC
>RJWT010015003.1:0-20703 GCA_004365215.1 Cuniculus paca
TGAACTCACGACCTTGCGCTTGCCGGGCAGGCGCTTAGACCGCTGAGCTAGATCCCCAGCCCTGTTTTTGAGACAGGGTCTCACTATGCCATTCAGGCTGGCCTTGAGCTCACTTTGTAGCCCAGGCTGGTCTCGAACTCACAACGATCTGCCTGTCTCAGCCTCCCGAGTGCTGGGATTACAGGCGTGAGCCACCACATCCAGTCTACAACTCTTTTGGGTGGTGCCACCCACACCCAAGGCAGAGCTTTTCTTTTCAGTAAATCCATTCAGACACACCAGAAATACACTAATTTCAAATAGTGGACTATTTTAGTACCACACACCCTTAATCCCAGTAGAACATGTCCTGCATTGAACCATCTTGGATAAGCCTCACCTGTGAGTACATGAGGCTTTGGGGGACATCTAGATGAAAGCCATAACATTCTGCCCTGACCCCCAAAGATTCAAGCACATCCCTGTATGCACAAGGTATTTAGTCCATCTCCAAGAGTTGCCAAATTCCTAACAGTTTCAGCACTGCTGAAAAGTCCAAGTCCAGAGTCTCCCCTGAGATTTAAGGCAAACTCTTAGCTGCAAGACTTTGTATAAATAAAAAGAGAGTTAAATATTCCAATATACATTGGCACAAGATAAACTATTTTATTCTAAAATGTACAAATAGGGGAATAGAAAGGAATTGGATGAAAGCAAGTCCAAAATCTAGCAGGGTAAACACTGAATCCATGTCCAGCATCTGGTGCAATCTGTGCTAAGATGCAAACTCCAAACAGCTTGGTGGCTCCATCCCTGTGGCCCTGTCTCTGGCTGTAGGAGTCGAGTGTCTGAATTGTTGAGTGCTGTGAACCTCATCCCTAGGGACAAATTGTCTATGCTGCTGCCATTCTGGAACATGGTATCCTGGGGCTTCTCAAAATGAAGTCTTTGATTTTTGCAATTTAGGGACTGCCAAGACTGGAGTCTTACTGGTTCTTGGTATGTCCTCAGATCATCTTTTCTATTGTCATGTTCCTTTTTACCAGCTAAGTCCTCCTCTGCTCCATCTTTGCAATCCACAACATTGCTGAATTTCCTTTCTTAGTAAACTCAAAACTTTTAAATCATTCTGATGCACCATTTGCTCTTGATTCTCAACATGAATCTGGCTAAAAGCCCTCCACAGTAGCCACACTACTGGCTCAACACTAGACTGCCTTGAAATTTCTTCAGCAAAATTAATTAGTCCATCACACTCAATGTCAGTCTGAGGCAAAATCTCTGGGCAGAAGTAAAATGCAGACATATTTTCTGCCAAACCATAACACACATGATCTGGAGATCAACAGCCAGTGCAATCCCTTATTCCTAACTGGAAATTCCTGAACCTGGTCTTTACCAGCAGCATTTCTATCACCATTCTGGTCTTCTGAACTCAGAGCAGAATTTTCCATCAAGTTCAGTTTACAGCATTTCAGGGATACTTCTTCTGTGACACCTCCAAAACTTTCCAATCTTTTCCAGCAAGCCAGGTCGAAAAGGTCCAGAGCCACGTAGTCAGGAAGTGTCACAGCAACAACTCCACTTTTGACACCAAATCTGGCTTCATTACTTTCCTAATTGCTGAGAAAAAATGCCTGACACCCACAAGTTAAAGCAGGAAAGGTTTTTTTTTTTTTTTTTTGATTAACAGTTCCTGGAGGTTTCAGTCCATAGTTGCCTGGCTCCAAGGCAGGGTGACATGGTAGAATGGCATCGCAGAGGAGAAACAGGAGGCAGCAAACAGCAAAGAAGTGTGCCTGCTTTTCCCTTGTATTTCATCTGGGCTTTAAACCTTTTGGGTAGTGTCACTCACACCAGGGTTGGGGTTCCTGTTTTCAGTAAATCCATTCATCCACACTAATCTATGATAATTCAAATCAGTGAACTAATTTAATCCAGCCATCTTGGAAAAGCCCCACCTATGGGAGTTAGAGAGGCATCTAGATACAAGCCATAACGCATATATTATTTAATAAGTATTGCTTTAAATATTTTTGCTATATAAATTAAATTCTAGCAATTCAACAATGCAAATGTGTCCTTGACACTTCTCAACCGAAGCATAAATAGCCAAAAAGTATATGAAAAAAATGTTCAGTACATTTAACTGCAGGGAAATGCAAATTAAAAATGCATTGAGATTCTCTCTCACCCCAGTCAGAATTTCTATTTTGAAATATACGAAAAACAGTAAGTACTCCCCCCAAAAAGACCGCTACACTGTTGATAGGAATATATCTTAATACAGCCACTAAAGAAATCAATATAGACATTTCTCATCATTGTAATAATAGAACTACTATATGATTCAGCTTTCTTGGTATATACCTGCAAGAGTATTAAAGTCAGCAAACTATAGGGATGCCTGTTTGAGCAAGGTCATTGCAGGACACTTCACAATAGCCAAGCTATTGAACCAGCCTAAATATCCATCGACAGATGCATAGAGAAAGAAAACATGGTCTATATACACAATAGGATATTATTCAGCTGTAAAGAAGAACAAAATTATGTTGTTTGCAGGAAAACTGTTGGAACTGGATGAACATCTTTTTGTATCCTCTTTTTGCTACAAGATCACCTTTGCTACTTATCAGATGAATCATGCTTGGCTTTATATAAAAGAAAAAATCGTAAAAAAAAAAATTCTTGAAACAAATACATCTATTTACCTGCCCATGGGCCTACCTGTCCACGGAGACTTATTTTCTTGTGATGGGCCACACAGTCAAGCTGATAGGAAACCTGCCAGGGCATGAATCAAAACACATACCTTCAGATCTTCAGGTATGAAACAATTTTCTTCAAAGATTTGTCCTGGTAAAAGGATCATGACTAATTATAGTCTAATGTAATCAATGAACAAAAATATTGGGAGTCGGATCATCCTATGCATATTCCACCCATTCCTCACAGATATATCATCAGAGTATACATTTCCTCTCCTTTCTGAGGCATATTTTTAGGCCTGCCTTTTAAGTCTTGAACATTGGAGTCAATTTATGTTGTTAGAGTAAATTCTAGTAATATATTTTTTTGTTTATTTAACTTAGCAAATTAGTTTCTCTTCCTTGGAAATAAGGAAACATAAAAATTAATAGGAAACATAACCAGGAAACTAAAACAACTTGCCTATTGTCATTTTTTGTGTGTTGTAGTCAGAGAGGGTGAGTAATATAGGTAGGTGAGCTTCCTCAAGGTAATAAGCACAGTTAGAAAACCTACACTAATGATTGTACACCACTTTCATTGTGTCTTATCTTGCCAATTAGTGTTTAGAGAACAAAGATCATAGCATTTATTAAGGGGGGAAATATGATGCATCTTTCTAGCTAGTATGCATACAAACATAAAGAAAAGCACTAAAAATCAACAAAAATGAATTAACTAATTACTTGGATTGTGCCAAGAAAACACTAATATAAACATGATACATGTTTATTTCCATTTAACTTAGCTGATAAATGGCTGATAAAACTTGTCAGTTATGATGACTTATATCTCAGTGTATGCTTATACATTATGGGCAACTGGTGAAAACCTGCCCACATAGTAAGATGTGTATATGACTGAGAAACTGTATTGATAGGTCTGTAAGCTGCAAAAAGCATGCTAACCGTTGCTAAGAAACAAGTTGCACATCCTTATAGTGACCAAAATAAAACAGAAGAATTTAAAAAAAGTTATGTAAAAGGACTTCATGAACATATGGGTTACTGGAAGCAATTTTAGCACATGAATAAAATTACTATACTTCCCTTTGTGTATGCGATAATTTTTGTGCCTTTAATAAATTACCTTAGCGAATATATACTGATTGTCCCATCATTTATACTTCTATTTTTTTCAACATAATAATATTTTATGCAATCCAACTTAAAATTTGTAACACATACTTTGTGTCGGTTTCACTATAAAGAGGTTTAAGATTGAAAACTGGAAGCAGAGAGTGTAACTGGGAGATGAAATTCTAGGATGTCAGGAAAGCAGCACTGGGTAGAGAGAAACTGCCTTGGTGTGATTGAAACTTAAGCCTTCAGTAATCCTACAGTGATGGTGATTCAAACTGCCATGCACTGAGGCAAGGGCGCTGTGACTTATTTCCTCATCAGCCATGTATTAGGCACAGGTGAGTCCTTGGGAAGGGAACCTAAAGTTGGGCAAGACAGAATCCCTGGCTGAGAAAAACTGCCAGTAAACTGTGTAACTGTGCACTAGTTCCTTGGATCTGATGTGGGATCTGAATGGAGTGCCACAGTATTCACTACATAAAGTGCACTGTGTAATTACAAACCCAAATTAGAAAATGCAAAGTAACTGAGAGTTATAATATATTGGAACTGTCAGGTGTATATGCTTGGAATCAAGATGGCAGTCTCTATAGTATCTCCCATCCCATTTCTACAGGTCCTATATCACAGAGCCATAAAACATGGAAACTATGTTTCCCAAACTCCGATATCAAAAAGATTCCATTAAACCCTGGAAATAACTGAGGATTGCATAAAATGTGGAAGAGAGAAGAAAAGAAAAAAACCTTATTATTGGAAGCCACTGAATAATTAGTACTAATGATGGAAAGATAGAGTTTTTCAAGCTTCCTCTAGAGAATCTTCCACATCAGCATTTGTGGCATATGAGGATCAGCAATTGTCTTCATCAATTCTACTGTCCCCCCCAAAGAATTGCTCATCTCTACTTCACACAGCGGAAAACTTCCTTGCAGTCCTTGTGTGTTCATATATCCTGATAAAAGCCTTTTTGAATTTCACACCTTCCCATGATTAGTAAATCTATAATTCTCAGAATTACATTTCTCCTATTAATGTATCTTAGTAGTGTTTCTGTTTCCCAGACCAAACCCTGTCTGATTTAGCTATCCATAACTCTTTAGTTAACTCCTTTTGCCAATAGCAAGAAAATTTAGCTTCTTCGTATTATGAATTGCAAAAAAATGTAATAAACTGGAGTGACACATACATTAGTATGTATTTAGTATGTTAATGTGTTCTTAGGATTATGTCTATGTTTAAGATCATTTATAAGCAAATAATATTATGTTGAAAAATACTTTTGTATGTGTATTTTGGCAGTGAAGAAGATTGAAAGTAAGAATATGTGTCGGTCTTGTTCTCTGAAATTCAAATGAACTGGTTACTTTTTTAAGCAGCTCATGAAAAATTCCACAGAGGTTATTGGGAAACAGAACCAACCTAGAATACCAACTTGTAAAAATACTAGGTTATTTCCTGTGATAATTACACAGGAAAAGAAGTAAATCAATGAACTACAGAGAATGCATGGCATGAAACCATACTTTCAATCTGCATACGAGCATGTTTCAGTGGAAATATTTTTTAGAAAAGCACAAAGAAGCATTAGGAGTCTAAAATATCATCTTTTATGCAAAAACATTGTGCAACATATTCAAAGAAGATCCTCGATAAAGTACTTTTCTTCTTGATAAAGTACTTTTCTTAATTGTGGAAAATAAAGAAATTTCTTTGAGAAAAAAAAGAACTGATAAAAGATGACAAGAATGGCAGAAAATGACAGGAGTGACAGGTGTGGCAATTAAATTTAATGGTCGACTTACTTGGCTCGGGAGTTGCCTAAAGTATTAGTAAAGCACCATCCTGGATGTGCCTGAGTAGGTCATAGAGATGTGACCTTGAGGTTCTTGTCATTTGACCCAGTTCTGAGAGTTGGTTTATCCTTGGTGACCCACTTAAACGTTCATAAAAACAGCAGCAAATTGGAGGTAAGCAAAAGTCTGGGCCCAACCGGTTTGAAAGATCAGATAATCGTGTTAATTTGTTGTACATTCGCCTTTTGTTGCAATGGTCCTGATGATGCACCCAGAGGCTCATGCATGGTAAGCACATGCTTAATAATTGATCTATTGGTTATTTGTAAATATGGGTAGAGGTGAAGATGAACATATCAGATTTGAGTGTGGATAGAATATGGATAGGGAAAAATGCCTGCAGAAATTTCTAACCACAAGTACACATTTTTACATTTTGAGAAATCAGAGTCAAAAATATCTTTTTGGTACGAAAAGTCAAGAGCTAAGTAGTCCTGATAGGTATTACCAATGAATTCTTTACAAAGGAAAAACTCTAAATACAGACCTTGTATTTCACCAAGATCTCCCATAAGGTTGAACTCATGAAAATGACTACTCACAGAAGGAAGATTAATGCAAAGAAATTCATATAGACCAGCAAATAATGCAACTGGAACTACTAGAAGTAGAAAATAAGTATTTTTACTCTTTTAATAAAAGTAAGGTTAGGATATATGAAGAAGGAATATGATTCTTTGAAAACTGACTAGACAATTTGCAGAAATTCTAATGAGTCAGTAAAAAATGAGTCTATATTCAACTGAATTTTCAAAAGGAGATAATATACAGAATACAAAGAACAAAATATGTTAAAAATAACAATGAAAATTTTCAATATATGAGTATCATTCAGTCTTCATTTCCAGAATCCCAGTCAATCCATAGTATGATTTAAAAATCCCTACTGACAAACTACAGTAAATCTACAAAACACTAAAATAAAAAAGAATATACCAAAAGTAGCCAGAGAAAAATGATATATATACAAAGGAATTGCTATTACTTTGACAACTAGCTTTCCACAGAAACTGCTAAAGCCAGGAACCAGAAAATTATCAGTTTTTTAAAAATTAATTATTAACGCTGGTATTGTTTCATTAAAATTTACTTATTGAAATTGACAAAATACATTTATAATGTACAAATGGCATTTTGAAAGGTATATACATTGTAGAACAACTAAAGCTAATTAGTGTGCGTTATCACAAATATTTATTTCTCCTGGTGAAAACACTTAAATTGTTCAATTCCTATATCTTTAAATTATTAAGATTAAATGGTCATCCATGTAGAGTTGTACTCCTGGTTATTTCCCAAAAATGAATAGTAAATAAGGGGATCTCTAGAAAAGAAATACTACTAAGTGTGTTCACTACTAACAGCTTTTGAATCAATAGCTTGCAAAGTTTATACTTTGAAAAGTGAATTATACTTAGAAAGATTATAAAACAATAAAAACAAGTTATAAAAATAAAAATAGCTGGTGAAACAATGTTAAATATGTTAAAATGATTTTAAACGTACTTTAATGAACAGTGACTATACAAAACAACCATAAGAATGTCGCTTATTGTACTTTATTAATTTTAAGCTGAAATTAATGCATTAAATTAAAGATGACAGTCAAGACTTCTAGGACAAATACTAAATACAGAGCCTTAAAATTCTACATAAAAGCTTTCTGTTCTATAAAATAAATACTGATAGGACTAAAAAAATTTCCATATTGCCAGGAAAAAATTTTAATACAGCTCTTCTTAAGGTATAAATCAAGCAAATAATAAGTTATTAAGAATATGAGGCTAAGGATGTAATTCATTTGTAGAGCATTTGCTAAATGTGCATGAGTGTCTGGATTTTGATCTGAGCCCAGCAGTGGAAAAAAAAAGAAAAGAAAAGAAAAGAATATAGAAGAGTTTTGCAACACAAAACAGAAGTAAGAGTGTATGCATTCTTTTCAATCACTTGGAACATTTAGAAACAATGACCACAAACAAAAATTTAAAATAGCTCAATGAGTTTAACAATGAGGATTTAATAAACCATATTTTGTAGTCCATAACAAAAGATAATTTTAATAAAAACGTCAAAATTCCATTATATACTTGACAACCAGCTCTGCTGGAAGAATCCAGGTATCTGGCTACTCACACACCACCACAGGACCCACAACCAGTGAAGGAAGAAACCAGAACTCAGTCACTGACCTTTTTCTCTCAACTTTCTTCCTTTTTCTTTTCTCTTTCTTTGTCTTTTGTTTTTCTTTTGTGTTCTTCTTACTTTTTTCTGTTTTCCTTTTTTTCTCTCTTTTCTAAATGGCTGGGGAGAACTCCAGCCACAGAAAACTAATTCCATCCCCAAACCGAGAGACCAAGTTCAGATAATCCATCAAATACTCCTTCATTCTTTCTTTCCTGCCCTCTTCTCTAGTTTCCCAAACCTTGCGTGACCACTCATTATCCTCATCTTACTTCTACTTCTTTCCCAATTATGTTTGTTTTATTCACTATTCTTCCTAAATTTCCCTATCCAAGGGTAATGCCACTCTACCAAGGGAAACATTTTGCATACAAGTTCCCAGTTTAAGATTGGTTCTGTTATATAACTGTAGATTTTACTTCTATGGTTAAAGCTACGAAATTAAAAGCTAACACAGTTCATCATTTTCTAAACTGTGCTTAATGATATTACCAGTGCTAATTATACTACTTTAGCTAGGTTGTCATATCCATTTTAATCAGTTGTTCTACCTTCTGTAACAATACTGGGAAATTCTGGGGTATTAACCTCACCACACTCCTTCATCAAATGAATGGAGACTGAGTCAAACAGATACCAACATCTCACTCTTAGTAAATTGGAAAGGTAGCATCTTGGGACAAACACAAACCAAGAACTTCCTACAAACAGAAGACATCCTGAAGAAAAGACCTTGCCAAGAGAGACCTTGCTACTAGTGATAAAGCTGCCTACTACAAAAACTTACAAGGATCAAAACAGAAAACAAAATAAAAAATTTTGAAATAGAAAATGATAAGACACAAAAGCAAAATGCAACCTCAAACTTTCAGCCCATGCAGAATTGTCCAGGAAAAATGAGATAGAGGAAAATGAGACACACACCTAAAATTTCTGAAATGACAGCAACTGAAATAAACGAATCCATGAGGCTAGAGAAAAAAATCAGATCAGAAATAATATCTCAGGTAAAAAATGAAATGTCAACATGTTTAAAGGAATGACTCAGCAAATCTAGAATAGAGATAGATTAAAAATGGTGATAGGAAGAAGTTGAAAACAATGAATATCAACATAGGAAAGAAATAGAATGCATGAAATGGATTCAAACAAATATCCAAGAAATTAAAAATTCCATCGAGAGCAAGCAAAACCACTTGAACAAAATGGAACTCAAACCTGTAGCCCTTAAGGACAGGATCTCAGCTACTGGTTATGAAATGAAAGATCTCTGGAAAATAACAAAAGATCAGGAAATAACAATTCAACAACTGCAAGACAATGCAAAAATAATATAAGAATAATTGGTGTCAATGAAAAAGCAGGAGCCAATATAAATGATATTTTAAAAAACTATTTGCAGAAGTAATAGCAGAAAATTTTCCAAGCATAAGAAAAGAACCTGATGTACAGATAAGTGAAGCATATAAACTCAAATTAGCTATAACCAAAATAAATCTACACATAGACATATAATAAACAAGATCCCAGAAATTCAGCACAAGAACAGAACATTAAAAGCTGTTAAGAAAAGAAACAGATCACTTATAAAGGAAAACCCATCAGAATCATGAAAGACATCTCAACACAAATCCTCAAGTCAAGAAGAACTTGGAGTGAAGTATTTCAAGTCCTGAAAGAAAACAACTTTCAACCCAGAGTGATGTATCCTGCAAAACTAACTTTGAAAATTAATGGAGAAATAAGATACTTCGGTGACAAAGAACAACTGAAGAAATTAATGACCACCAAATCAATACTAGAAAGGGTGCTCAAAGATACTCTAGACAAAGATTAAAAATGACCACAATTCCAAGGATAACAGAAAGAAACCACCAAGCAGGGCAAGCAATTAAACAGAGGGGAAAAATAAGAATCAAAAAACAAGATCCAACAATATGCTATATACAAGAAACAGATTTAACTCAAAATGAAACACACAAATGAAAAGTCAAAGGATGGAAAACAATACTCCATGCAGCAGGAACCCAGAAAAAAGCATCAGCAGCTATTCTGTTTGTAGACAATGTGAATTTCAAACCAAGAATGATCAAAAGATATAAAGAAGATCAAAACATACTTCTCAGGGGAAAAATTTAAGGGGAGGATATAACAATCATCAATATATATGCACCAAATATGGGAGCGCCCAACTATATAAGACAAATATTAATAGACATGAAAATTCAAATAAAAAACCACAATTCTGCAGAGGGATCTGAATACCCCATTGTCACAAAGAGATAGATCAACTATACATAAAATCAGCAAAGAAGTAATGGAACTGAACCAAACCTGTGAACAAATGGATTTAAGATGTTTACAGAGTGTTTCATCTCACAACATCAGAATATACATTTTTAGCTGCACATGGGACATTCTCTAAATTAGACCATAGACTAGCCCATAGAACATGTTTAAGTAAATGCAAAGGAATTGAAATTATCCCATGCATATTTCTGGCCATAGTGCAATGAAATTGGAAATTAATGGTGAAAGAAGCTGCAAGAGCTCCATAAACACATAGAAATTAAATAACACCCTCCTGAACAATCAATGGGCCACAACTGAAATTAAAGAAAAAATTAAACAATATTGACAATCAAACAAAAATGCAAATAAATTTGCTGAAATCTGTAGGACTCAGTGAATGCAGTCCTCAGAGGGAAATTCATAGTGGTGAATTCTCACAACAGGAAAATAGAAAAATAACAAATAAAAAACCTAAAGTTTCTAGAATAAGAAGAGCAAGTCAAGCCCAAAGCCCATACAAGGAAGGAAATTATAAAGATTCAAGCAGAAATTAATGCTATTGAGTCTAATAAAAGAATACAAAAAATTACTGTATCGAAGAGCTGGCTCTTTGAAAGAAAAATACAATTAATAAACCCCTAGCCAATATCATCACAAAAAGGAGAGAAAAACTCAAATTTGTGCAATAAGGAATGAAAAGGGTGAAATCACTGCATATCCTATTGAAATTCAGATGATCATTGATACGTACTTTGAGTCTTTACTCTCATAGGATGGAAAACATAGAAAAAGTGAACAGATTCCTAGAGATGTATGAATTACCAGAGCTGAATCAAGATGATATAAAAATTCTGAATAACCCAATATCAGTTAATGAAATTGAAAGCATCATTAAAAACTTACCAAAAAGAAAAACCCAAGTCCTGGTGGATTCGTGCCTGGATTCTACAAGAAATTTAGAGAAGATTTAATGCACATACATCTTAAATTCTTTAATGAAATTGTAAGGGAAGCACTCTCCCTAACTCATTTCTAGAGGCAAACCTTACCCTGAAACCAAAACCAAAGAAAGAGCCAACCAAAAAAGAAAACTACAGGCCAATCTCCCAAATGAACATAAATGCAAAAATACTAAATGAGATATGAGCAAACAGAATGCAGAAAATCATCAAGAATATTATACACCATCACCAAGTAGGATTCATTCCAGGAATACAGGGATAGTTCAGCATATGCAAATCAATAAACATAATATACCAAATCAATGGAGCCAAAGACAAAAATCACATGATCATCTCAATAGATGTAGAAAAACCTTTGATAAAGTCCAACACTCATTATGATAAAAACCCTACAGAAAATCAGAATAGATGGATTCAATCTGATAGAAGCCATCTATGGCAACCCAACAGCCAACATCATAGTAAATGGACAAAAACTGAATCTATTAATTTTCAATCTAAAATAAGGAACAAGACAAGGATGTCCACTATCACCACTCCTATTCAATATAGTTCTGGAAACATTGGCTAGAGCATTTGGACAAAAGAGAGAAATAAAAGGAATAAGGATGGGAAAGGAAGAAGTCAAACTATCATTATTCACATGATACTCTACACAGAAGACTCCAAAAACTCCACCAAAAGACTTCTAGAATTAATAACCAAATTCAGTAGCATAACTGAATACAAAGTCAACACTCAAAAATCAATATTATTCCTGTAAACAAACAACAAGGTCACTGAGAGAGATATTAGAGAAACCATACCCTTCACAATAACATTCAAAAAATGAAATACATAGAGTTCAATCTAATGAAGGATTTAAAAGATCTTTACATTGAAAATTAGAGTACCCTGAAAAAAGAGATCAAAGAGGATATCAGCAAAAGGAAAGATATCCCTTGCTATTGGCTAGGAAGAACCAACATTGTGAAAATGGCCATACTCCAAAACTGTCACACAGATTTAATGCAATCCTGATGAAAATACCATTGGAACACTTTGCTGATCTAGAGAAAACATTCTTACAATTCATTTGGAAATAGAAAAGACTTAGAAGAGGAAAAGCAATCCTGGGCAACAAAGGCAAGGCAGGAGGCATCACAATCTTTGACTTGAAACTATATTACAGAGCTACTGTAATAAAATTAGCATGGCACTGGCAAAAAAAACAGACCTGAGCATCAGTGGAACAGATTAAAAGATGCAGACACAACTACAAACAAACTCAGTCACCTTATCTTTGAGAAAGGAGCCAAACATGTTCACTGGAAGAGATAGCCTCTTTAATAGATGGTGCTGGAAAAACTGGCTTTTCACATGCCAAAGACTAAAACTAGACCCATAGGTATCACCATGTACTAAACTAAAGTCAACATGGATCAAAGATCTACATATTAAAACAGAACACTAAATATATTGGAAGACATGGTAGGTAGAAATCTTGAAGATTAGGAGTAAGTAGAGAGTTCATGAACAAAAACCAAACTGCATAGGAGATACCTCAAAGAATCGACAAGTGGTATCTATCATATTAAAAACCTTTTGAACCTCAAAAGAAATCATCAACTGAGTGGAAAGAAAACCCACAGATTGGGAAAAAATCTTAGACAGCTGTGTCTCAAAGGACTTCTATCTAGAACATATTGTTTATGTTTAGACATGATATCATGCTTATATTCTGTAGCCTGAATAACTACTACAAAGACAACTATACACAATGTATCAAGTATTGTGAGTGTGCTGCTAACCTGTTTTGAAACTCAGTTTCATTATTTATCTGTTTTCTCTTTAAAATAAAAAGAAAGTGGGAAAGAGAACAAGGCTCCACCAAGAAGCAAACCTCACCTGGGAACCAGTGCCACGTGTGGACCACTGCCGGCAGGGGGACAGCCAGACCCAAGACTTTTCCCGTGAGTTAGCTCCATTCACAGACTGTGGATGGAGAGAACAAGGCTCTACCAGGAAGCAAGGCCCACTTGTGAACCAGCGCCATGTGCAGGCTGCTGCCAGAGTGGGGATAGTCAGACCCTGGCCCCTTCCAACCCGCGGACTGGCAAACAAGAAGTACCAATATCCCCTCCCCCCATAAGTGACTGGCCAATCTGCAGAAACACAGGTTCTGATGGTAACTATCAAGGTGAAATGCAATTGGATGCTTGTGGTGCTTTGGTGTTTCACTAACCTTGCAGATCTAGGGCCAGTGGTCTGATCATTGTTCAGAGGATAGTGGTACACAGTGTGGCATCTAGCAGGGGATCTCCTTCTAAGGGTGGTAGCCATTGTTGATGCCTTATTTTCTTGTTTTGAAGTCTGTATTGTTTATATTGTTTTGGTGCATTGGGTTTTATTCTCTTTTGTTTTGTTTGATTTTGCTATTTCTGATGGCCTGAGCAGCTATTTCAAAGATAGCAAGATATATTATGGTAGCCATTTTGGATTTAGTATTGTCTTGTTTTGAAGTCCTTTATTGCATTCATTGCTTTGTTTTTATTGGTTCTATTCTATTCTGTTTGCTTTGATTTCTACTATGTCTGAAGGTATCTGCAGCTATTTTGAGGACAAAAAAAATCATTATGGTAACTATTGTTGATTTCATTATGTTTTGAAGTACTGTATCACTTACACGGGTTTCTTTTGATTGGTTTTATTCTGTTTTACTTTCCTTGGTTTTGTCTTCTTTAAAATAAAAGTTTAAAAAATAAAATAAAATAAAAAAGTATTTAAAACAAAGAGATGCCCCAAAACCCCAAATTCAAAGGCCCAATCCAAAAATGGACATTCAAGATGAATACACACTTCTCAGATAAAGAAATACAAATGCAAATAAATGTATGAAAATATGTTCAGCATCACTGGTAATTTAAGAAATGCAAACTGAAACAACACTGAGATTCCATCTCACTCCAGAAGGAATGGCTATCATCAATAAATCAACCAACAACAAATACTGGAGGCTGTGGGGAAAAAGAAACCCTTCTCCACTGTTGTGGGAGTGCAGACAGGTGCAAACATTGTAGAAATCAGTGTGAAGATTCCTCAAAAAGCTAGGATTAGCGGTTCCATTCAATCCAGCTATCCCCCTTCTGGGTATTTTCTCAGAAGAATTAAAAACATTATACCACAGCACTCTATGTGTACCCATGTTTATAGCAGCACTATTTGTAATAGTTAAATCTTGGAAACAATTCAAATGCCATCAGCTGTGGAGTGGATAAAAAAGATGTGGTATTTTTATACAATGGAGTACTACTCAGGTATAAAGAAGGATAAACTCAAGACTTCTATAGGTAAATGGATGCAACTGCAGACCACACTCATAAGTAAAATAAATTAAACTTGCATACGTAAATATCATGTTGTCTCCCCAGTGCAAGAAACTGAAAGAGGGGACCAGGAATCTAGCTCAGCATCCTAAGCGCCTGCCTGGCAAGTGCAAGGTCGTGAGTTCAATCCCCAGTGCTGCAAAAAAAAAAAAAAACAAAACTGAAAGAGTACATAAGATCCAAAATCTACAATAGATATTGTAAAAGGGAAAGAAATTGCTTAAAATGAAAGAACAACTGGGATGGGATAAAGGAAAAAAGAAGGAAGAGAGAGCAATATATCCATAAAAGAATGGTTTGTGCATATTGTTTTATCTATTTTTCTTGTCTATATCTTGTAATCTAAGCAACTACTTTGAAGATAGCAATATGCAATATATTAACTATTGTCAATCTCCAATTATCTTGATATGAAATTTTGTATCATTTTGGTTTTTTCTCTAAAAAAAAACTCCATTGTTGATAAATATAAAAATATACATACTCTAAAATACACATGTGTTTAGGAAAACAAAGGCCCTATTAGAAATTAGAAACTCTTTAGTATGGAATGTACTAAAAATGTATTTTGTAAAACATCTTCTATTTAGGTAACAAAGTATCAGGAAGGGTCTATATAGCCTCAGAAAGCATGTCTTAAAAATGGACAAATAAAGGATCTAAAACAATAAGGGGAAAAATAGAACAAATTTAAGTTATCTAAAGTGAAGTAAATTATAAAGATAAAAGCACAAACTAATAAAATGTAAAACAAAACTAATAGGGAAAAGCTTAGCAAATTTTAAAGTTGGCTGAACTATGAATTTGAAAAGAATATACTAATTTTTGGTGAAATTGAATAAACATAAGAGAGAAAACTAACCAATAATATTAGAAGTGATAAAGAAGACAATTAAATTTTCTGCAACTAATATGTTTAAACATTTTCATATTGATGAATATGAGAAATAGGTGAAACAGACAACTCAGGAATATAAAAAGCACTAAACTAGTAAGTCAAGAAGAAACAGAAATCTGCAGTTTTTCTGTAAACACTAAAATAATTAAATCACTGTCTTCTCAATGGTATATAAAATGTCAGTCCTGGCATGCTTATGTCTCAAAAGAAAAAGAAATCAAGTCCTCTTGCCTAATTTGGAAGACTAACAAGGAAACAGTTTTTCTTGAGCTAAGTCTTGAATCATTAGCTAGAATATGCTTGTGGATAGAAAAATCACAGTATCTGTGATGGCTGAGAGATAGCTAATGATGTGGTAAATTCATATTACTAGTACTGAAAAGGAATGAATTTCACTAAAATGAGGCAGAACATAAGAACAGTGAACTAGATGTGTGTCCTGTCAAATCAAAGGTTATATAATAGTAAATCTTTCTATTTCCTTTTTTTATGCTGAGAGGATAAAAAGTTTCTGCTGCACACTTTAGTGGGTGATTGCTGCTGAATTCCACGCCCAGCCCCCTAGAAACTTCTGCAGTAGAGACGAGGGTCTGTTCGAGGATTTTCATGAGAGGCACATGTTCAGAAGTATCTTTGAGCTGGATTTTGGTAACAGCATTAAAAAAACTTGACAGGAGGCAATGAGATGGTAAGACATGGAGCAATTAGGTGGCTTTTGCAATAATTCCAGCAAAAGGCCAGCATTACACCAAGAATCCATGGTGTGAATTGATTTTACCATCCTAGCTGAATATACTTGGATTCTGGGGACATAGCGAATGCTTGTCAATACATGAGTCTGATTAGCATATTGCTAAACACCAAGCATTACAATTTAGGTATATGGAATACTTTACAAATTTGTGTAACCCAAAGACAGACATTTTTCTTGTCCAGAATTGATAAACTTGGATTTCATAACAGCAAAAAAGAATAAGAGTACTTTCCACTGTCTTTGAATTTCTCTCTAAGGAGATATGGAATGCCGGTGGCATTTCTTTTGGCTGAGGCAATGTGTGAATGTATTCAGGAATTCTATCTAGTAAAATATGACAGGAAGGTAGCACTATGGGGGAAAACGAGGAGAGAAAATTGCATATGAGTAGGTTCCTGGGAGAGTTTCAGGAAGAAAGTTGATTTTTAAAAAGTTAAAAATTGAGAGACTCTGGAGTAAGTATAAGCTATGAAAGCATTGGAAATCAGAGGCAAAGAGGCCTTACAATGCACTGTGCCAGCTGCTGATCCAGATGTCTCTGAGCACACCGACACATGAAGACTGATCCACATGAATTTCTGGACTATGCTTGACTTTCAAAAATAGTAAAAGAATCAAAAAAATGTTGCTTGCATGAAACATAAAAAGACAAACAGGTAAAAATCTGCTTCAACAAATAGTTTAAAGCAGAAATTTATGGAGATATATACTTTTAAAACATGTCAAAATGTTATCAACTTGTTAAAATATCCATAGGTTTTGACATGCTTTTAAAGTTAAAAATGAATGAGACATTTTTAATAATGCAGTTTTCCTTATGCAAAGTCGCATGATCAACTAGGTGAAGCAGCAGCATGATCTGTCTTTACCATTGTTTATTATTATTTTAAGTTATAAACAATCAGCTTTTTTAGTCAACTATGCTAATTTCTAGGTATGAAAACAATAAAAAAGAGTAACTCTGCAAACACTGATACATACCTATAGCATAAATATTCAGATATTCTTTAGTACTCCATTATTCTATCCTGAGTTTTTTCAGATTTTTTCCATAGAGCTAGCAAGTCCACCATGTTTGTCAGTGGATTCTGGGGCCTGAAAGAGCGTGAATGCTTACTATTTGGTTCATTATAGAGTTAAATTCTGATCACCTTTTTCAAAAGTTTGTATAATAGTGGGTTTTCCAAGCTAGTTATATCTTAATATTTTTATTACATGTTTGAAAACTTCAGGTTTCAATGTTACTGAGTTTTATCTTTAGGCTACAGAAGTAAATTGTTAAATCCCTTAAGTGTCATACCCTCTTATGAAGAGTGTGTGATAGAATTTGTGGTATGCAAGTGGTTGAACTTTCAGTTTTATTGATATAAATCTTCGCACTGACCATCAGAAAGCAAGGCAAGGGCACAAGGGGAAGTCAAAGCCACTTGGCCCAGAGGCCAGTAGCAGTTTTCAAAGGCTTTGGATTCTCATTCTCATACTCCTGATATTTGGAAGGTTGCTGAAAGCTATCTAGAAAATTAGTCCTATAGCGATCCTGAAGTTTATTTGGGAACTAAGGACTTTTTGAGCAGCTGTATCTAATAACATTTGGACAAGACATTTCAGAGAAGAGCCATGTGCCCTCTTCAAGTAAGAGAATTGTTATTAGTTTAAGCTATTCACCAAGGACATTTGCATCCAGGAGAAGAGAAGAAAAAGCAGAAACTGAGGTGATTTTGTACCAAGTCACACCCCACATACAACACAGTACAGAGTCACGTTAGACTTTTTTTTTTTTGCAGCACCAGGGATTGAACTCATGACCTTGCGCTTGCCAGGCAAGCACTTAGGCCACTAAGCTAGATCCCCAGCCCTTGTCTATTTGAGACAGGGTCTCACTATGCCGTTCAGGCTGGCCTTGAGCTCACTTTGTAGCCCAGGCTGGTCTTGAACTCACAACGATCCTCCTGTCTCAGCCGCCCGAGTGATAGGATTATAGGCGTGAGCCACCACGCCTGGCTACGTTGGAGACATTTATGATTTCATAGTTTGTATTATGCATGTCAGACCAAGCACACAGTGGGAAATACTGTTTGCCATGTGGTGCCTTGAATACATATTTTAAAAAGTGAAAATCTGTAGTAAATGTAATTTTGTGTATTTAGTGATTTGCTTGGAAATAATGAAGTACTTTAAACATTCATCTTCCCAAAATAATTTTGTTTACACTTATTAAAATAACTTTATTACAGCTGAATATCAAAACACTAATGATGATCTTTATCTGCAATACAGAATACTCTGAATTAATCAATAGATGCAAAGAGTAAAATGATCATTCATACTCATGGGTAATAATTTCTGATATACATTGCATATCAAAATAAAATTGGTTATTCCATGGAAACTATAAACAGCTAACAAAAGCATGATAAAAAGAACTCTTTTACTACTAATAAACATGATTAACTATATATACATGCATATTTTAAAATAACAGATTAAGCATAACTATCACAAGCGGAGGAAGTCCTATTTTCTGTGTTGATATAACAAAATATTTATCATCTGTAAATACTGTTGATTTTGTTCCTTATAAAGCAAATTATCTTTGTATGGAGTTGTTTCATAAGTAGTGGTCAATATTTTAGATTTTTACTGTAAAACTTTACAGTTTATTTGAAAAATCCATCAGACTACAAGGAACAATATGGCTGTTTCAAAGCAAAATTGATTTTTCAGGGCCCAGAATCCTACACGACTAAAATAGATAATTCCTATTTTTGATCTAAAAAAGCAACAAAATACTGCTTAATAATTAAAGCATAATAAAGGTCAAATTATTGAAAGGAATATGACTATTATTTTAAGAATGTTTGAAACAGGCATCGATAGAGAACATTGATAAGAACTGAAAATTGCTTTAAAATTAAATTGAAGAACTTTAAATGAGATGTTTTAGAATCTGAATCTGATGTATTTAAATTTAAAATTTATACTATCTTATTTTTCAGTGAATGTGTGTTCATTGTCAACAATGTAGACAACTAGAAAAAAAAGATATCAGCATCTTATAGCTACAGGCTTTCTAGTATCTTCCCACCCCACCTCTTCCTTCTGGTGTTCCCTTGTACCAAAACTAATGTCCAGTCTTTATGCCTGGACCGACTCTCTTTTCAGAATCCTGTCTTTATTTTTGATAGTTGACAAGCACTACAACCAGTAGTACTATAATATATCCGAAATTTGAGCTGAACACATCAGTAACAAAACCAAGCTGAAAGACAAAGAGGACAAATTTTTAGACCTAATGTTACCAGCCAAGAACAATGATGACAAACCTTTTAGAGATGAGTGACCAACCTGCACTTATTTATTGCAAGGTTCCAACACTGCAATTAAAACTGAATACTGAGGTTTGAGTTTAGAAAAAACAACTCATAAATTAACATCTTTGATCTTAAAAGGAAAACGCGTAACACGCATGCCATAGGTTCAGAACCATTGTCTCAGAATGGACTCTATAATAACACAATTTATGTTTATTCAAGTATCCAACAGTCACAGATTTAAAAGACATTATACAATACAAAATTTCTTCTGCTGAATTTGACCCTATCTAATTTTATTTAGGATACAGATTTCCTGCTCTTAAATGAGTCACAAAAATGGCTAAAATTAAGCTAGTAAACATTTTCCAAGATACAAATACACTTCTTTTGGAAAGAGAGCAGCTTTAGGATGCTTCTCTTGGTGTTTATGTTCAATTAAGCCGGTAGATAGATCCTGGGTATTTTTAGGAAGTCTATTTAGCTCATCTGGCTTCTATGGATATTTTTACCCAGTGAACTTCTTCTCATGAATGTCTCAAGACTTTCTGTCAAGAAGAGAAACTGTTTTTCCCCAGTTCAAGCAGTGTGGTCTCTAAAAAAGATATGAACAAGTCCAAGTCCCAAAATGCTAAATGTTATTTATTTTCATCCTATCCCTTTCTAATTTCTATTTTGGTTTATATATTTTATAATGTATATGTCACAGAGAAGTTTAATGCCAACACCTGAAATACATATTCCTTGATAATGACATATATATATATATTTGGGGGGAGTTCAGGGGATCGAACTCAGGACCTCTCACTTGCCAGGCAGGGGCTTATGCCACTGAGCTAAATCCCTGGCCCCTGAATATATTTTAAGTATATTCCAAAATTGAATTTACAACAAATAAAACACATACGGTTACAGGTTGACATCTCTAAATATGGGAGCTGCATTATTTTACATGGTGTCCGTTTTTTAACTGTTTTCTTTGCTTAGAATATATTATTAAAGGGGTGGTAAAGATTACTACTTCCTTCCTTCCTGGCGTTGAACCGCTGCTACTGTAATGGCTGCCCCGTGCATTGGAGGAAGCACTGAATCGTTAGAAGATTTTTAGGTGAGAAAAAGTGAACCACTTGTAAATAAAGTTTGTTTTTCGAATGTGGTACCAATTCAGTAATGCGGATTTATATTTTGCCATGCTGTGTTTGATTATTCCAGTTGAATAATGAATAGCAGGATTTAAATTACATCTTCTTTCAGCCAGTAGCCACTGCGGAG
>RJWT010015004.1:0-20704 GCA_004365215.1 Cuniculus paca
AAGAAAGTATCATAGTCGGCCAAGTATATTCCCCAGGGATAACAAATATAGATTCTAAAGTATAATTTTAGATTTTTAAAGCATGCACAAATCTACCTATTTATCTATATGTCATTAGATAGGGTTATGTAAGTTGGAAGTAAAACTACCCCTGCCAGGTGTGACAGCACACACCCATAAAGCCAGCACTTGGAGCTCAAGACAAGAAGGTTACAAGTTCAAGCCCAGCCGGAGTAATTTAGCAACTTAATGAGACCCTATCTCTAAACAAAATGAAACAAAAAATTGATAGAAAGGCCTGGAGATGTACCTTAGTGTGAAAGGCCTGAGTTCAATTCACAGACCGCAAAAACAGACAAACAATTTATTACAGTGTCACGCAAGACATCCCCCAGCAACTTCCTTAGTTTATTTACGTATAATGTAATTAAAATATGACAGATATTCCTTATTTAACAACCTACATGTTTAACAACTGTTCGGACTTAACAATCCACCACTATGACTTACAACAAGTCTTTATTTTTGAACAGTTCTGTACATCTCATTTATAGAACTTCAGTCCCTTTTCTTGTACAGTATGCCTTGTGTATATAGTACTGTTATTTTTGCTGAGTGTACTTTATAGTACAGTACTGTAGTTTTATGCTGTTATACATTACAGTACTGCACGTAAGAGTTATGTTAATAAAAGCAAAGTCATCAGGTTGGCATTTCCTTTGAATATGTCTTTGTCCTGACTATTGTAATGTTCACACTATACAATTCCTCATTTACCGACCAACTCATTTAGTACCTAGTTGCAGGAATGTTGCTCAGTCTTTAAACAAGAAGTGTCATACTGACTGAATGTGTAGCTGAATGTGTTAAAATAAAGTTGCTTTTAATTTTTTTCTATTAGTTTCTAATATCTTAGGATTCTGTGGTGGCACCTTCTCTCTTCTATTCCTATTGTTGGTAATTGCATTTTTTTCCTTTCATCATGATCAGTTTAGCCAGAGGTTTGTCAGTTATGTTGATCTCATCAAAGAACCAACTTTTTGCTTCATTGGTTTACTAAATCTTTAGTCCATTTTCTTTTGCATTAATTTTCATTTATTTTTATAATTTCCTTCCTTCTGCTTACCTTACATGTTATTTTTCCTTTTCTAGGTTCTTATGTTGATATCTTAGATCAAAAATTGTGTCAAAATTTTTTATCTCAGGACCCCTCCACACCCTTTAGGAAATACTTAAAACCACAAATAGCTTTCATTATCGTGGTATTGTATATCCTGTAAATACTGCATTGAAAGTAAAACTGAGAGTATAAAAAAATAAGAATATGCAACCACATATCCCATTAACCATCAGAGAGATTGTGTCATAACACATTATGTAGCCTCTAGAAAATGACACTGTACACTTCTGAAACATTAAAATTAACAGGACATATAAAATTAATTTTTAAAAATTGAAAGCATTTTAACTTGATAGATTTTTTGAAGGGCTCTCAGGAATCCTCAAATTATCAGAGCATACTTTGAAGATTGCTGTCTTATGTCACTGATTTTTAAATGTTTCTATTTTCAAATAACAGCATTTAAAGTTATAAAACCCTAAAAATGTTAGATGCAACACACAAGCTCTGATATACTATGTTTTTATTATAATCGAGATCAAAGCATTTTTAAATTACTTTGTGACTTCTTCTTTGACTCATAGATCATTTAGAAATGTATTAGCTTCCAAATACTTGGAAATTTTCCAAATTTCTTGATATATATATATATATATATATATATATATGAATTAATTTAATTCTGTAGTGGTAGAAAAAACATTGTATTATCTTAATCTTTTTAACTTTGTGGACATTAGTTTAAAGGTTAGATACATGGTACATCAGGGTGAATTCCCCACATGCCCTTGAATGTGACTCTGTAGTTGGGCATAGTGGTAAACAGGCTGATATTTTACTCTAAATTTTCTGGTATCCTTTCCAATTTTTGTCTCCTTGTTTATTTTGCTTTGAAAGGATTTGTAAATGTATTGAAGAAACATCCAGCTATAAGGGGCATACCTATGTTTCTCCTTATTTGTCCATTTCTGCATCATGCACCTGAAGCTCTGTTATCAGGATTGCAAAAACATTAGCATTTTAAGTGTTGAGAATAAACACTTTTTGTTAACAAAATGTTGTTTTTAGCTCTAGTATTACTTCTTGTCCCAAAATCTGATTTATTTGATTTCATCTTTTTTTCCCCCTTGATTCAAGCTTTCCTAGTACATCATTTCCCTACTTTAGTTTTTAATCTATGGTATTATGTTTAAAGGGCAACTACTGTGAAAAGAACATAACTGGGCTTTGGTTTTCATTAAATTTGACAATCTACACACTTTAATTAAAATGTTTAATTCTTTTACATTTGATATCCTTATGATATGATTTGGTTAATTCTATGATAATGCTATTTATTTTTAATTGTGTCATAACTTCTTCATTCTTTTTTTTTTCCTTTTTCCCCTTTTTTGGAGAATTGAATTTTCTGGTGTGGTTTTTTGAGATAGGGTCTTGTTTTGTAATTCAGGTTGGCCTTGAACTCACTATGTAGCCCAGACTGGCCTCAAACTCAAAGCAATCCTCCTGATCTACTGCCTCAGCTGAGATTACAGGAATGTGCCGTCATGCCCATCTTGAATATTCTTATTCTTATGTCTTCTTGTAGATTTAAATTATTATGCTTGTGTTAGGATTTACAATAAACTTCTTTAACCTATTACATTAAATCATATATTAATATTGCATAATTTTCCAGGTGTAGTGATGAGGCCTATAATCCAAGCACTCAGAACACGAGATAGGAGGATCAAAAGTTTGAGGCCAGCCTAGACTATATAGCAAATTCAAGCTAAGGCTGAACTACTTAGTGAGACCCTGTCTCAAAAACAAACAAAAAATTGCATAATTTCATGGCCAATATAAGAAACTTATAACAATATATTTCCATTCATCCCTATATTATTTATAGTACTGTTTCTATAATTTTTGTTTTTATATATGTTAAAATAACAGTGCATTGTTATTATTTTGCTTTAAGTGGCTAACCAGTTATCTCTTAAAGAAATTAAGAAATAAGTCTTTTAAATTTATATTCATATTTACCATTTCTAAGCTTCTTCATTCTTAGTATTGATTTAAATTTCCATCTAGTATTATTTTTCTTTGACTTAAATAACTTTCTTTAACATCTATTATAATATAGGCCTGTTGGCGAAAAAAATCTCTGGGTTTTGCTTCTTTAGGGGTGGCAGTATAACGTTATTAACATTCATTCTTAAAGGATGTTTTGGCTGGATATGGAGTTCGATTTTGATACACTTTCTCCCCTCATATTAAAGACATTTCTGGCTTGTGTAATTTCTAATGAGAACATATTTATTTTTGTCACTGTTTCTCAATGTAAATGTTTCTTTATTCTCTTGTTTCTTATAAGACTTTTTATCATTGACTTTTGATAATATATGATGTACCTAAGTAAGTCATGTAGTTTTATTTTCAAAGTATGGCTTTTGTCTTAATGTCTCTTTGGTCCTGGGACTTGTTTTACACAGATATCAACTCTTGTATTTTTCTAAAAGTCTTTGATACTCTCTGTGTTTTCCCCCAGCCTTTTGTTTTTCCTTTGCACAACAGCATTACTTTGAATTATATTAATTTCCAGTTAACTCTTATATAATATCCATTCTGATACCAAGGCCATCTGTCAAATTTTCATTCAAGATATATATATACATTTTAAAATTTTGGTTTCTTTTTGGCTTTTATAATTTTTCTTTCTCTTGATATTACCATTTGTTTCCTTTAACTCTGTATTTTGCCATACAACTTTAAGCACATTAATTGTCTTTTAAATTTTTTATCTTCTTATTCTATCATTTTTATCATTTCTGAATCTGTTTGGATCGACTGACTTCTTTTCCTGGTTATTGATCACATTTAATGCTGTATGTGTGCACAGTACTGGAGACTGAACTTAGGGCCTTCACACTAAGCTACTTCCCCAGCCCTTTTCTTAATATTTTGAGACAGAATTTCACTAAGTCATTAATTTGCCCAGACCAGGTTCAAATTTGTAACCATCCTGATTTAGCCTCCCGGAGTCGGGATTATAGACATGTGCTACCATACCTGGCTTAAAGTGTTTTGTGTGTCTAGGAAGTTCTCACATTTGTGCTGGACACTGTGGAGGCCTCACTACTAAGCAAGTTGATGTTTTTGTTTTCCTATAAGAATGTTGAGTTTGGCTGTGGATTTAGCTCAGTGATGTAAGCGCCTGCCTGTCAAGCGTGAGGTCGCGAGTTCAATCCCCAGTGCCGCAAAAAAAAAAAAAAGAATGTTGAGTTTTCTTCTATCAGTTATTTGGAGGCAATTATGATAGTCTTAGGTTTGCTTTCAAGCTTTGCTAAGGTGTTTCTAGAAGAAACCCCATTCCTAAAGTCTGGCTTTTCTGGGTATATAGTGAAGACCCGCAATGTCTGATGTAGTCCCTCCTGTCATCAGAACTCAGGTTTCTCCAAAAGCTCTGAGTTCTGTAGCTCAGACGTAGTCTCGAGTCCATTCATGCACCTGTTCATTTCACCTTTCAGCATCTGGGTGCTGCCTGCACCCTCGCTTTTGCTGTTCTGGCAACTATCAGTACTTCCCACCACCAGTGCTCAGGACCCACGGTGTCTGGACAGATTAGTAGAGATTAGTATAGATGCAGATACAGAATTAGAGATTGACCTGTGGCCCAAGGCATAGGAGCAGACAAAACTTTCATTTTAAGAATTTGAGAACTCCATAGTTTCATTTCAAGGGAATGACAGAACTCCATAGTTGAAAAATTGCATTGATCTTTAGCCTGTAACTTCTCTTCTCTTCAGAGCTTTTGCTCAAAAGCAACTTCCTGAGACATTTTCCCTCCCGTTCTAGATCTAAGAGAAATTTAATCCTAAGAAGTTAAATTAAAGCATAATTCATTTAGTAAAAATTCAAGCTGGCTACTCTGATTCTTCTTATGGTTAAAAATCAAAGACATACGCATTTGGGAAGTTTTCTGGGGTCTTCTTATGCACATGTGGTCTCATAGAAGACCAAGATTGACATTTCTTTCCTGTGACAGTGATGGATGATGTGCCTCGATAACTCTCTCCATTGTCATGATAGCATTCCTGAACCACTGGGGTTTGCTCAGGTGGCACTGAAATTAAAATAGGGGAAAACAAGGAGAATAATAAGTGGAACAGAGGGACATGTGATGCAGTTAATGACACAAACAGTACAGTAGTCCCTGGGAATTATCAGTGCTCTTTTTTCCATATTAGTGGGCACATGGATATGCAAAAAAAAAGCCCCGCCACACACACATAGACTAGATTTATACCATTCTAGAAATTTAATGACTTAGTTTCTCTTGGAAATATTTAAGACAAGACTCCAGAAAGGAAAGAAGGTAGAGTGACTATAACTGGGAATTGTATATAAATGTTAACTCTTCATGGTTCTCTTCTAGTGCTCATGAGAACAGAGCAGGAGAGGGAGGTATGCCGAGGTGCAGGTGCCAGGTGGTGACCAACTGTCAGCCCATAAAACTTGTACTGTTCTCCAGACTCATTACTCGTACAATGCCAAAGCCTTAAGCTTCTGGGGCATGGCACAAGAAATGGTCCTGCTTCTAGGACTGTGAGCAAAGGTCCAGTACTCATCAGAGATGACCACATCTGGAAACTTTCAGATTATGAACTAACCATCAAAGATGTTAAAGGAGCTTCTGGTAAAAGTGGACAATATGAATGAGTAGATGGAGAATTTCAGCAGAGAAATGGAAACTTCATAAAAGAGTAAATTGGAAATGTTAGTAGCATGATACCAGAGATGAAGGACTCAATGGGCTGACTGACAGCACAACTGAGGAAATAATCATTAAAACTGAAAAAAAAAAAGTTAGTAGAAGTTATCCAAACTAACTCACAAAGAGAAAAAAGGGTTAGGTGAAAAGGAAAATAGAATAAACATACAAGCAGTTTTGAGATGATATGAAATGATCTAACATTTGGAACATGGAGTCCAAAATGAAAGTGGAGGAACAAAGAGAAAGAAATAGATAATATCTGATGATTTTATAAGGATAGTGAAAAATCACAATTCACAAATCCAAGAAACTCAGCAAAGCCCAAACCGAATAAATAGACAGCAAGCACACACACTCAGATGCACTGCAGTCAAACTGCTGAAAAATAATGAAATTGAATATATAAGAATCAAGATAAGATTTCTAATTACAAACCATTCAAAACAGAAGATAATAGGATATCATCTTTAAAGTGGTGAAAAACTCAACCCAGTATCTATACCTAGTGAAATTATTTTTTTAAAGGCAAGATGAAAAACTTTAGCAACAGCAGAGATGTGCTACCAGAAATGCTGAAGGTGGTGTTTTCTACAAAAAGGACTATGACACAGATGGAAATTTGGTTTTACACAAGGAGATTTAAAAAACCAGAAATGGAGAAATAAATAATGAAATATAAAAAGTTTTCTACTTGTGATCACTTTGAAACACAATTGGCCACTGACAAATAGTAAAAAACATAGTATTTTGATATCATAACATAATAGAAGGAAGTAGCTACTATAGAAAACAATAGCACAAAGTTTGGGGAAGCACAATGTTACAGGATTTTATACATGAACAAGAATAACATTGTTTAAAGGTAGAACCTGATAAATTAAGATGTATGTTATAAACATTAGGAAAAATACTATTACTAAAAATTGGTTCAACTAATAAGGAAATAGTGAAGATAAAAGACAATCCTAAAGTAATCATTCCAAATGAAGGTTAAAAAAAAAGCAACAAAGTTCAAATAAGGCAAAAAGAAACAACTTCAAGTTCATAGTAGACTTAAATCCAACCATATTAACAATTGCATTAATGCAAATGGTCTAAATATCCCAATTGAAAAGTTGAAAAAAGATACCAAATACTAGTGAAAAGAGAGTTGAAAAGCTGTATTTCTGCCAGCAAAAACAGATTTGAGACCAGAAATATTTTCAGAAGCATTATATCATAACAAAGGGGTCATTTCATCTATAAAGAGTAAATGTCTTAAATGTATATGTGCCTAACAACAGAACTTCAAAATATACAAAGCAAACGGAGTTAGAACTGAAAAGAAAAATTAACTAATCTACAGTTAAAGTCAGATAGGTCACTATTCACCCTCCAGTAATCAGTAAAGTAGGAGACAGTAGAAATACAGAACAACGCTAACAACTAATTTGACTTAACTGACCTTCAAAGAACATTCTACCGCCAACAGTAGTAGTTACATTCAGGAGCAAATGAAACGTTCACCCAGGTGTCTATATTTTAGGCTATGAAACGAACCTCAATACACTGAGGATATTGTCCTTGAAATCATACAGGTCATGCTGTCTGACCATGGCAGGATTAAGTGAAGCAAAGTTACTGTGCACAGTGATGAAACCACTGGAGTACAAAAATAAGAAGAGTGTTTGAATCTTTAGTAGATGCTCATGGCCATCTCTTACCTGGGCTATCAGAATGCTCTGCAGATGATGGAGAGGACTCACAGGACGGGACTGCACAGTATTCCCACCTCACTTCACTGTCAGTTGTGTAGCACCACGGAGCTGTTTCTTTATCAGGATTACGACAGTAGTTCTCTTCCAGATCTCTGAATGGCAAATGAGTGTGAGTTTGGCTTATCAAGAAAAGTGTAGATAAACAAGGTTCACACATGCTTGTTAATGGTTGTATTGGATACATATCCAGGTATCACAAAGACACATAAGTCAATAGGATTCCATAAGATCCCATGGAATCATGACACAGACATTTGTTTTGAGTAAATAGTTGAAATATATACATTAATGTTGTATGGCCAACTAAGAGGTATTTGATGTATTTGGGCACTGTGCTATACGCTGCAACACTGAGTATTTTCCCCACTATACCTCCCCTAGTGTATCCATCCTAGGAATATACAGGTTGCAAAGCAATGATTCTGAAGCTTTAGTGTGTGTGCAGCAGGGCGCATTACCTGGCCCCACTGCAGAGGTACTGACTTATTGGGTCTGGGTAGGGCCCTAGAGTTTAAACTTTTAGCAAACTCCTGGGAACCTCACTTCGAGAAAGACTGTTATGTGAAAACACACTGCCAAATTTCATTTCCCTAAATTGATCAGTTTTTGTTCCTAAATATTTTAATCCTGGGTTCCTGCAGTGACTAACAAAAGGCAAAGTCAATGGAGCGTCACAATCCATAACAGGAGACAGGGAGGAGACCATTAAACATACTTGCAGGGGTAGTTTTCTGGAGTCCTGTTGTGTTTGTGAGGGGTCTGTTCACTCCAGCGCTGACAGGTGCGGCCAGACACAGTAACTGCCACCTTCCCACGGTAGTTTTCTCCTCTTCCCTTCAGACACTGATAGAATGGACCAGAAGATGGCGGAGGTGTTGCTTGAATAGGGAAAGTAAATCATAATGAATATTTTTCAAATAAGAAATGCACAGATTGCCAGGGATACAGGGCCACCAAGCTGACTTCTCTTTTGTACCTTCTCCTTTGGAATTTTTAACCTTCTCTTTTGGCACTTGAAATTTGTTTAGCATTTTCAGAAGTCAATCTGGTAGAATCTATGTCTATGAGACCATTTTATGAGGAATCTCTCCAAGGATAGATCTGGAGATAAATGCTTGTTGGAGTACAGGCTTGTTTCTAAAGTCCCTTGGCTCAGTTTGTCATACTTGGTAAGTAGTAGCCTGTGTTCTCTGCCCACCTAAAATCCTTACATGTGCCAGTGATCCAAGCTCTTTTGTGAAGAACTCATTATTCACTGATTAATATAACAGAATGGCACCCAGCATTTCATAAAGCAACACCATTGAAAAAGAGCCCATGGAAAGAAGGAAAAAATATCTTCAAGGAAGTATGTGCTGCTGGACTTCAAGACATTCTTGAGGGGAAAAACAAAAAGATAAGAGGAACCTCAGCTTCCCAAGGACACTGTCCTAAGTGAGGAGGGAAGCTAGAGTTCACTGGCTCCTTTATCACTTGTGATGAATGCCTCTGTCTTAACTCTGCATCTTGGTTCAAGTTCTCAGAAAAAGAATGACTATACAGGGGGGGTCAAAGTATACAGTGATGTCTAGATTTTTAAAAACTTGATTACAGTGAAGATACATTGCCATTAATCTCCCTCAAAATATTCCCTTCATTTTGAACATTCTTGTCCCATTGTTCTTGTCCCTTTTGGAAGTAGTTCTTCTCCTCCTGAGCTCTCTTCCTTCACAATTCGCCAAGGTGGATATAATGAAAACCTGTTGCCCACAGACACCTCTCTGTTCAGAAAACAACAGTTAGGGAAAAAAAAAAAACACAAACAACTCTGCCTAATGACAGAGTCTAAAAAACAGAGTTTGGATCTTGCTACTCTTTGACACACGGAAAAGACTAAGACTAGAGCTGCTATCTGGAAGCCTACATAAGTGTGCTCAGAGGAGGGAGAAATCACTGATAGAGGAATAAGTAAATAAATAAATGATAAATGAAATGCTCAGATCAACCACTTACAGTAGTCAATAAATTGTTTTAAAAGAGCAATAAAACTAAGTGCAATAACCTTATACAGGACATGCAAGTCACTTTTTGTGCCCTGCCCTCAGGGTCTAAAAATTTATTATAATAAAGTTTTTGAAAAATTTTCATCAGTCATAGTGTTTTTCAATCACGCATCATGTTAGTAATTAAATTGTTTCCTGCACGTCATCCTTACTAGGCCTTTCATTTCATTTTCTCTGAGCTCTCTTTTCCTACTGGTACATGATTCCTTCTTGCTTCCAAAACCAGAGCAGGTCGGGGGTCCCACAGCACCAGGTATGAGCCAAGCCATACTTACTGCAGCGGGGAATGTCACAGAATTCCCACCGTTTGTTGGGATCGGTGGTAAAACACCATGGGCGGAGCTCTCCATCAGGATTACGACAATAATTCATCTTCAAGTTCTTGTTTGGATGTCTGAATAGACAGGAAAGATTTTAATAGCTTGGCACATTTACATTCCTGGGAAAATAAACAAACATTGAGCACTTGCTATGTGGGAGGCACAGTTAGACACTGAGGAAGCAACTGGACAAACGCTATCTTCAAAATGATGGTAATCTAGGAAGAAAGATTAGCTCAGCATTCCAAGGACCACTTTTTTAATGGATTACACATGTTAAAAAAAAATCACTGAACGGGATCAGTAATGTCATCATTTTGACCATCTGGAAAATTGATGTACACAAACTCTAGTTACTTAACCGCAAAAAAGAGCAACTTTTAAAATATAAGGTGCTCGCTGCTTGAAGGCAGTGTTGTAGTGCAGCTAGGAACTTGGTATCTTGGTATCTGTCCTGCTTGACTCAATTTTTGCCTCCTGCAGCTTAGAGAAATCGAGAGTGAGGAGCCAAAGTCCTGTAGGCACCCAGGGTCACACTGTATATGCGCGCCATGCTATCCCTTTGGGCCTCCTTCCCAACCTCTCTGAGACTGACCAAGTACTTAAGATGAAAAGAGCAGCTAGCTGTATTTTAGTCACTCTCTTTTGCTTCCAGTTTCCTGGATGAATTTACCCCACCATGGGCTTTGAGGCTTCTACTGTTCTTATTTTTGAATAGCAAGGACAATAGCTATGTTTTAAGGTATTTGGAATGGGAAGTGTAAAAATTCAATGGCATTGTTTTCCTCTTTATCAAAGTTCTAAGAAGCCTTGTTACAGTCCTGTACAGTCATCACAGAATAAGGAGACAGAGCAGAGCAAAAACAAAGGGGAGGTGTTTTCTAGGGCAATTTGTGTGGAATAGAATTCCTATCATTACTTTCTATAGCAGGGAATCCTGTTTCTATTGAAATTCATGCTTGTCCTGCCCAGTGTGGTGGTGCACTCCTGTAATCCCAACACTCGGGAGGCCGAGGCAGGAGAATCACTACAAGTTCAAAACCAGCCTGGGCTACAAAGTGAACCCAAGGCTAGCCTGAGCAGCATAGTGAGACTCTGTCTCAAAAGGAAGAAAGGAAGAAAGAGAAAGAAAGAAAGAAAGAAAGAAAGAAAGAAAGAAAGAAAGAAAGAAAAAGAAAAGAAAGAAATTAATTTGTGGTTGCTGATAAGAGTTTGGTGGGAGTCAGGAAATCTTGCTACAGAAAAATGCACCAACATCAATGCAAGAAATATTGGAGAATTCACAAGACCCATGATGTTCACCCAAAAATCATAGGTTGGGAAGACTTGAATCTCATTGGTACAGAGTGAAATGAAAGACATGAAGAGGAAAGTATTTGGGACATGCACAAGACAGATGCGCCTGTATCTCTTAAATTTTAATGTATATACAAATCAGCTGCAGATCTAGTTACAATGTAAATTTGATTTAGAGGGCCTCAGATTCTGCATTCCTAACATATTCTCAAATGATTTCACTTCTACTGGTCCCTGAACCACATTTTGAGTAGAAGAATATATACTTCTCTCGCAGCCACATGAGTGAATGACAGCCTCGAAATTCAAAACCATGAGGGGTTCACTTCCCAAGACATGTAAGACCTCTAAACAGCAGTAAATATCTTACAGAGCCACAGAGTCTTGAACAGTGAGACTTACTTGGAAGGAATGAATCCATGAGCATGAGGGACCTGAGAGTCCCAGGCCTGGCATTCAAGTCCAGACACAGTCTTGGAAATTTTGCCCATATAATTTTCTCCAAGGCAATGCATACATTCATCTGGGCATTAGAGAAAAGACAAGAAGAGATGAAGAAAGAAACTGAAATGAATGAAGCAAAATAGAGTAAAACTAGAAGCCTGCTAGAAAAATTTCAGATACTTCTTATCACTGGTTCATATGTAATTCACAACAATCGCTTGGCAATGAAATTCTCGATAAAGACTTAGAATGTTCTAGTACAATCCAAAATGTCATTCTCTTTTCTAATTGCTATATTTAGCATGTTTTGGCTGACAACACTTTATGGTAATCATAACCAAACTCAGAGACTCCATGTTATGGTTTGAGTCTGGATGTCCCCCAAAGCCTCATGCAGTCAGGGAGGTGGGCTTCTAGAGTTTGTGAATGGCTCATGGTCCAATGCTGGGATTATAGGTGTGAGTGCTATACCCAAGTGGGTGTGGCCTACATGCAATATAAGGGACAGAGTCTTCTCTCCATTTTCCTCCCCGTTTGCTCTTGTTGCTTGTGCTGTTTTCAACCACCATAAACTATTGCCCTCTGCCATGTGCCATCCTGTCTTGGAGTCAGCTGATTATGGACTGAAACCTCCACAAACTGTGAGCTAAATAAACCTTTCCTTCCTTCATTTTGGGTGTTGGGTATTTTGTCTCAGCAATGAAAGAAAATTAACCAAGAAGTAACTAAAACACTCCATGATACCATAACTTCTTACATTGGAAGGCACAGATCAGGTGGCAGGGAGGGTGCATATATTCTCAGTAGTCTGTAAATTCTCCATTACAATTTTCAAATATAGGGTGCCTTCATTTCAGTATCAGTCTTTAAAAAGTCTAAGAAATTATTCTTATTATTTGACAACTGAAAAATAAGCAGCACCATCTTAGGATTTCTGAGCCTTTGTTGAATACATGACCTCACTGGAAGACAGCATTCACCTGAAATGTCTGCATTTCTCTTTTTATATAGTTGAGAAGCATGACATGACTGATTGTCTTTTGCTTTTAACTTATTTTAAAACTGAAGCTTTGATTTGGAGTTACTGAAGCCACATGGTTAGGCCAAGTGATATACAAACCAGACACAGACTTGATACAAAAATCATGCCCTCATGACACTTAAAGAGCAAATGACCTGCAATGGCATGCATAAATGACCTATAATGTGTAGGCAAATGACCTGTAATGTTATGACCAAATAAAGGATCCTCATGTTCCAATGGCCAAAAACAATGGAAGGACTGGGTTGTCACAAAGTACAACACCCACACTGCTGCATAAACCTCACTCCAATCTGTTCCTCTTGCTTGAATAGCTGTATCCAGAAATAGAAAATGAAATATATCCAGTCTAGTGCTTTTATATTTTAGTATTGATCTTTGAAGTACATTATGAAATGGATCAGTCCATTAAAATAAAGAACTTCTGATATAAAAGCTAGTACACTATTCGACTTTAACTGTATAACACAATCATACACATTAATATTTTTTACTTAAATGTTATTGATTTTATTATTTTTATTTAGCTATTTAATTGCAAATCTGTTTGGAGTTTTATACCATGTGAGAGTTTTGAGCATAAGAAGTTTGTATCTAGAGTTTTGGATCTAGCTTAATGTCTATGTGCATTGAAGTAACATTTTAATAAAAATGCAGGTCAATACTTGGGGGCTGAGCAAATTTTTGCACTCTCCCGAAATGTGAATACATTGCTCAGATTCACCATGTGCAGCACTAACTGACTTTTAGTATTATCCCTTAGAAAATTGCTTTACAGAAAATTACTTTACAGGTAAAGGACAGACAGGAAAAGATTTTCTAGTGCCCCTTCTGACCTTCACATTCGGGGATGTCACAGTACTCAAATCTCCGGTCAGGGTTTGTAGTGTAACACCAGGGCCCCTGTTGATCGTTGTCTGGGTTCCTACAGTAGTTCTCCTCCAGTCCCTCATTAGGGTATTTATCAGGGGAATAGCTGTAAAGAGCAGAAAAGGAACACTTTAGCATCCTGAAACACAGCAGGCTACCAGCAAGTGTGAAGGGATATTCTCAATATCCCATTGCAAGTTTAAATTCCTGACATCTGAATGAATTTCAGCCACCAGCTGTGGTATTTGAGTTGTCAAATTTTTCATTCCTCGATGGACAGACTGAGTCAGGTACAGTAACTCTTATCACCATCATTACTGTACTTACAACCAAAGGCTGGAGGTAAAGCCAAAGTACTTTTCTGGACAGGCAGTAGTAGAGACATTAAGGTCTCAGATGTCTGTGTAATTCTGAGTTTGTTCCCAATACAACCTTTGGTCAGTGGTTGTTCTCTCCATGAAATAATAGTAACCGATATCATTTTGTCCATGTGAGCTGTGCTCTGGCATTGCAATAACATCTTTCTGTGCCTTTTCTCATTTAGTTTTCATAAAAGAAAATCTTAGGCGGGAAGATCACAAGTTCAAACCCAGCCTGGATAACTTAGCAACTTAGCAAGACCCTATCTCAAAATAAAAAATAAAAGGGCTGGTCATACAGTTCAGTGCTAAGGTCCTGGATTCAATCCCCAGTACTGCAGGAAAAAAAGAACAATCTGTCAGGATGGTGTTATTATCCTTTTTTTTTTTTTTTTTACAGATGACAAAACTGAATCTGATGATATAAAACACAACAAAATGTGTTTAAACTCCAACTACCAGTAAAGAGCAGTTCACAAATTTAAAGTCAGTTGTTTTCTGTGAAGTGCAGCCTGCATTAATTTTTAGTTTTATAGATGAGTTCCACGTGGAGGTAACAAATCAGATTTAAAAGCACAAGAATATGTGGTCTAAAAAGGCAAGATCTGTTTCTGGTTTTTCTGTGTACTTGCTTCAGGTAACCCCTACCATTGGGGAACTCAGTTTTCTCAAATAAGCAAGCTTAGGTTGTCGCTTTAGCTTTAGAAATTTGGCTTGGGGATTTGGTCAAGTCATTTTACTTTACCTAATGGGGACTATTTGGTCTGCTCATCTCACTAGGAAGCTTACAGGCAGTTCATTTGGAGCTGGGCAAGGTAACAAACACTGAGTTCTTATTTGATAAGAATTGTCACAGAGAATTTAATGCTGTCTACACCAAACTGGAGGATGTACTAAAAACACTAAAATAACAGGAAATTTACAAATTATATATTTCCTTTACATTGCCTTTTCATTCTCAGACCATATGCATTCATTTGCCTTGCAGTATTGAAGTGAACAAGTTCCAGTTGGTTATATTTGAAGGAGACATGTCCTACCCTAAACTTAGTCATCCTTGGTGTTTTAGCAGACTCAGAATCAAATTCATAGTTTCAATCTTCTTTTTATTATATCTCTCTCTATGCTTTAGGTATCCCAGGAAACTGTATATACAAGAATAAGTTGCTTTCTACTTATTCTTTCTGCTTTTGTGCTATAAGTAATTGAACTATTCTGTAATCACATCAAAAAGATTCTCTCTCTGCTCACCCACATATTCTGGTTTGGTTTAGAAGTGATGTTATTCTAAATATGGTAGGGGAACACAAAAATGAAAGAGAGAGACTTACTTAGGCTTGTGGGGGAAAGTGGCATCCCACTTTTGACAGGTAACACCACTTTTGGTCTTTGACATGGTCCCTCTGTAGTTCTTCCCATTCCCTGTCTTGCACTCCAAAAGGTACACTGCAAGAGTAATGCACAGTCATGAAAATAGCAGACATGAACTTCACAAAGTTCTCCATGGCACTGTCCTATTGAGAGGAAGAGCTTACAAACCAGGCCACATCTTCCTGCTATCTAAAAGTTGGTCTTTGGGATCTGTGAAAGGGCTGCTGTAGATGGAGTCATTTCATACTTTCATTCATTTATTCCAAAGCTCTTTCCTGAGCCCCTCCATGCCCAGGCACCACACTGGGGCTGGAATACACAGAATACAAAAAGGGCAAGGGTCCCACCTTCATGAGCATTTGTGCTAGTGGAATCAGGATGGTAACAGAATGGAAGACAGGAGACACATTTTGAGATGAGCTAACTTCAGTGTGACATGTATTACAAAGAAAATCAACAGTGATGAGACAGGAAAGGATGAAAATGGGACTTTTTAGGCAGGTGGACAGTAGGCTTTTCAAGGTCAAAAGAGATGCAAGCCTCTTCTAATTTTTCAGGCTCCCAGTAATGCTAAACAGGACTATAAAAGTGTGTCTGCTTGCAGTACGGGAGACTAAAGCCAGAGGAAGGTAGATTCAAACACTGCCTGGGCAATTTACCAATTTAGTGAGACTCTGTCTCAAAAAATTTACAACTTGAGAGCGTTATGTTAAGTGAAGTAAACCAGACACACAAGTTTAAATAACGCATGGTTTCTCTTCTATGAGAAGCAAAGTATCAATAATTTAGAGAACAAAATGAAACACAGAGAAAAAGTTCTTTTGCAAGTGTAAAGGGGACCAAAAGATATAAGGAGGAGGAGGGAGAGGAAAGAGATAGGAGAGAGGGGAACGGAAGGAAAATTGAAAAGAATTAAGATGTATTTAAAAAATTTTTTTAATTAAAAAGGGTTGGGGATGTAGCTTAAGTTGAAGGCTCTGGGTGCAACCCCTACTACCACACACACACACACACACACACACACACACACACACATCCACTTTTAACAGTGAATCCTCTCCACCAACCTCCACATAACTTGCTCACCAACTACTCACTGGGTTCCATCTTGTCTTTGAAACACAGCATTCACTTGTGATTTGTAAGGGTTGGCGCTGGCCCCTAAAGTTTACAGGCCCCCTTCTAGCATGTGCACCAAATGGGTTGTGTACTTCCCAGACATCATTTGTCTGTATTGTCCAACTTCATAGTTATACTTAACAAAAAACAATCTAAACTAAGGAATGAGTTGGGAGGGCATCGTTATGTTTTTGTTTTTAACTAAGTGGAATGCTTCTAATGTCTTGAAAGAATGGAATCATTTTAAAAATTTCTGTCTAATCCACTGAGGACAACCCCCTCAAATAGTTGACTCTTGGAATTTGAGGGGAAATCAAAAAAATCTAAAGGTTTTACAGTCCAGAGTGATTATAAATGTCTAGATCTTGCTCTACGTCAAATACAAGGGAAGTAATCATAGTAAGTGCTGCACGGGAGTGTAGTTCATGCAAGAAACACTCTTTTTTTTTTTTTTTTTTTTTTTGCGGCACTGGGGATTGAACTCACAACCTTGCACTTGGCAGGCAGACGCTTAGGCCGCTGAGCTAGATCCCCTGCCCTTGCAAGAAACACTTTTGTTGGTGACCCGATATTCAAAGAGAAAAGCCTTTGCTATATGTCAAAAGGTGCCAATGTAAGCTTGAGTTTTCAGTGAAAAAATTATATATATTAAGGTATTTAAGGTAACTTGGATCATCTTTAAAGATTCCCACTTTTCTAATTCATCAATAAATCACCCTAGAAAGTACTTCTAACATTTCTCAAGCAAAAGTATTTTGTCAGTACTACTACAAGAAGTGATTGAAAAGTACACTGAAATTTTTTAAGATTTAAAAAAAATTAACCTGTTATAGTAAAGGACAATTGCCAAGAATGATGAGAGAAGTGTGTTCAAAGTAAAGAAGTGTTTTGAGTAATTTTAGGGGAAGTAGTGGCAATGTGTCTTGCAATTGTAATAATTTTTTAACTTAAACATTCACTGTATTTTTATCACATCTCATTGATCAACCCTTGGTGGCAATTTCTGTCAAATAAAAATATTACAGTTTATCCTCTACCTTATTCACACTGGTACCAAGTTACTTCTAGCTCTTCCCTAAGTCAAAATGACCATGAAAAGTAGAAGGTTTGAATCAAGACATCAAAGTAGCCATGACAGTATAGCTAAAGACACTTAGGAAAGAGAACTTGCAGAACTGCTTCAGAAAGTGGCAAGAAGAATGAGTAAGTATGTTCAAAGCAAGTGAGACTATTCTGAGGGGGTTAATGGTAAATGTTTCTTTTACTATAATATTTTTTTAAATTTAATTGTTCACTATACTTTGTGATCGCACCTTGTATGTGTAATGATTGGAACTACATCCTCATTAAGATAATGATTACAGCACATATGTTATACTCACTGAAAGTGTCAACTCTAAGTACATTGAGAGAGGGAGGCCCAGAGGAAGACCTTTGAAAGAAGGTACTACTCAAGCTGAGACTTACTAGGCCAGAGAATCTTGGGCAGAAGAGGTGATCGGTTAATGTGCTGCAGGAATAGAAATTAAAAAGGCCCTTGTGAGGGCTGGGGATTTAGCTCAGCAGCCTAAGTGCCTGCCTGGCAAGTGTGAGGTTGTGAGTTCGATCCCTGGTGCTGAAAAAAAGAAAAAAAGGCTCTTGTGTAATGTGGTAAACTCACCACATCAAGGATCAGATGGCTTTGGGGAACTGCCTGGGTTTTATTCTAAGTGTACAAAGAAGAGTTTTAAGCAGGGAAGATATATTTCTAAGAGGTCATAGATGTGGTTTGCAAGGTGGGGACCAGTGGCCTCTGCAGTCATGATGTGGCTTGGTTCTGGGGGTGGGGGACAATGGGAGCAGGTATAAATGTGATCTGATACTGATTGATACCAGAAGATTACTAGCTGGTAAATTACCAATGAATCCATATTCCACAGTAAAGAAACAAGGACCAAAAACTGATTGACCTTTGATTTTTCCCCTTCTCTTTTGTTTGTATGTACCTGCCAGAGTTTATATAACCTTTTGCTCCCTTGAAAATAAGCAAACCAAGCCTCCAAATTTCAGACTTGAAACTAAGCCTAGCAGTTAGTTTTCCTTCTGGTTAACAATTTACAAATAACATATTTAAACATTAGCATTTTTTAGACAGAATCTCACTAAGCACCCTCTTTTTAAAAATGTAGAGGATGAGGCTGGGGATATAGCGCGGCAGCACAAGCGCATGCCTGGCAAGCACAAGGTCCTGAGTTCGATTCCCGTTACAAAAAAAATGTAGTGGATGATAGATAATCCTATTTATCCCACCCTTATTCATTATTTATAGGAACAAATAACTTCAAAAAATAAGATTTAGATTTAATCTCAAAAGTTAAAGATAAACAGAGGTAGGGAAAGGAGCACGAGAGGGGCACAACTGCTGAGCATAGTGGTGCACACCTGTAATCCCAGTACTCTGGCTCTGGGAGACTGAGATAGGAAGATTCGAAGTTTGAGCCCAGCCTGGGCAACTTAGTGACTTTGAGAGACCTTATCTCAAAATAAAAAATAAAGGAGTAGAGATGTAGCTCACTGCAAAGCCCTGTGTTCAATCTCAATACAAAACAAAACAAAAAACAGAATTATAGCTAGTTTAACCCAAGATTAATCAATGTATAAAAATAATGCTGCCTTCAAAAATACTTCTAAAACTCATATTTAGAATTTTGAGGTGAGACTAAAAATGTTGCAAGTCTTTGTCAAGAACACAAGAAATTGGATGTTGCTTGAACTCTAGCTCCTGTGATATAGAATATTTGAAGAGCTAAATTGTTATTATCGACATTTAATACAGTGCCACCCAACAATAGCAAATAAGAGAGTTGTGAAGTGTCATACTTTTGTTTAAATCATCCTACATACTTAATGGCACTTTGCATCCTCCAAAAGACCTGTGATTTCCTCTGAAATCCAGACCACCTCTTCTCCTATTAGGGACCCTTGATCTGCATTTTAAAGGATACTGTGGAAAAGCAATTGCAACTCTTGCACATTTATAAAAGACAGCATTTTGGAAAAAGGAAAATATAGACAATGTTTTTTTTAAAAAAATGGAACATTTAATAAAAATAAGAATTTTTGTCCCTATCTAAATGTCCCTGGGTATTAAAAACATCTCAGTATTTCTATTGCTCCAAGTTTTAATCCAGAAGTTAGAGCCCAAAGCTGATGCTCGCCCTGTAGAACAAGAAGCCAAGATTATAAGCAGAGCTTAGATTCCCCAGAGTCACTTAAAAATAAAGTTGTAAACATCTTGTTGTCATGGCCACAAAGACAGACATGATTGGTAAACCTAATTCCTCCATTTTTCAACTGAGAAAAATGAAATCAAAGAGATGAAGTATTATATTCCAGTTGCCATAGATGGCTGGCGGTCAGATCTTAGCCTAACTCAGAATTCAGGTAAGACACGATCGTATCTTCAATCTGCGGTTGCATAAATTTAAAAAATAGAGGTGTAAGAATGTGCACACCTTTCTTTTCAAATAAAATGACATCTCTCATCCTCACGATCGGCGAAGACTTGCTGTTGTCAGCCATGATCTTACATTGTTGCTCCTTATTGTGATATTGGAATGACCTGCAGAGGAGAATTGAGAAATACAACAGAAATCTTCTTTATTAAAGGGAAGTAAACATTTTTAGATAAGACACTCAAAAAAATTCTGTCTCTCAGAGGATTCTGAATTGTTACATTTCAGTTAGTTAACTGTATTACAACACTGAACCAGCAGTGTACTGAAAAATGAATACTGTGTATCAGCATTGTAACTTGTTTCCTTACATCTTTACCTTTACATTCTCCTTCTCCAAATTTTAACTTACTCTTTCAATTGCTGTCTTAGCTACTTTTCTTTTCTTTTTTTTTTATTTTAAAGAGAACAGAACAAAACAAAACAAAACAAAGCAAAGCAAAAGAAAACAGAATAGAGTCAAACACAATATAGCATTTCAAAACAGAACACTGCAAGCTATACAGGTTTTCAAGACATAACAACAGGAGATCAACAATGGTTACCCTAGTGTCTCTTGCTTTCTTCAAAATGGTTGTTCATACATTTACAGACAATAAACTCAAACAAAACAAAGTAGTATAAAACCAGATAAAAGAGAATAGCATTACAGGTCTTCAAGTCGGATAACAAGAAACTAGCAATGGCTACCGTAGTGTCTCATTTTTCAAAAGA